>JARYGA010046327.1:0-128444 GCA_030545235.1 Helianthus tuberosus
TTTATATGCTAACTAATGTAGCAATTAATACAAATTCTTAAATAATTTGACCCAAGTTTAGCACTTTTTATCTACAGTCTAGAAACCTTATAAATAAATTTACAAATAAAACCTAGTGTGTTTTAATTTTCAGTTGTTTTGGTAGTTACCCAGTATGAAATACTATTTAAAAAGTTGTTCTATAAAAAATTTTTATGACTTAGTAATTGTGTGTATTTTGCTAAACAGCATGAGTGACTTGTCTGATGCCCTTCAGAATTTAAATCTCTATCCGGTAAGAATAGAGGTTTCCAGATATTTCAATAGGTATATTCCAGACATAGTACGGGTTTAAAACCATTTTGGCATATAAGACTTATCACCAACTGATATAACCTATTAAATTAAGTTGTTTTACTGATTATTTCAGACCCGAGTCTCAGAATTAAAATTAATCTCTTTTATAATCTTTAAAATGACCAAAATACCCCTACGGGGCTTAAATTGAGATTAAACTCGTTTTGGGCATAATGGAAGGTATCCTACTGATATCACAACATATCTAAGGCATATTAACTTAGGAAACCTGTATATGACTCTTTTGGTTACCCGTTACACTTCTTGCGCGTTCGGTTCGGTTTATGTAACTAGTTTGCATAAATTAGCCGAAACGGGTCAAACCTTATCGTTTTTATCTCAAAATCCAGAATGTATTTAGATTACCCATACTATACAAGTCTTCAAACTTGTCGGGTCTAAATCACATTCTATTCCGGTCTTCGCTTAATCGTGCGTTTGAACCGTATCTTTCTTTAAAACTAACCGATCTAAGGCTTAATTAAAGACCCGTTAGGATTCTAATAGGTTAATAAAACCTTCGTTCCAGATTAAGAGCCCCAGTAGAAGTACTTGTGCTTGCTGATTAGAATATACGGCTGAGTATAAATTGCATTGCTAGCTCAGGTAAATACTTTTAACTTATTTTCCCTATACGGGCTTGGGATACGGTGTTATAATAATACCGCTTGGTCGGGTATTGAATGTTTAATCATATTGTGATTAAATTATTGAGGTAACCCGTTTTAATCTGTATTGTTTGAAATAAAAGCCTTTTGGGGTTAATGACCATGTCCCGGATATCCTTGGCATCATTATAATAAAATGGCCACGTCTTAAGCACGGGGTGTAGGCATACACCTGACAGTTGCATAAGGGAAACGGTATCTCACTCTCTTGTGGGCCTATACTTGTGGCGTGTCTGTTTATCTTGACTCGGTTTCTAACATCGGGCCCTGAATGTATAACGAACATGTAAATCTGTATACAAGATTACTTTCATATAATTGTCCCAAGTTATAAAAGATATTTTTGTGCCTGGTGCATCTAAATCAATTTTCTTAAACTCTTTTTAAAATGAGTCGGTTAATTGTATTTACCAGTGTAAACTGACGTATTTTCCAAAAAGGTTAAGTGACAGGTACTGAACGTAATTGGCTGGAAGCTCAGGGCGTTAATAAGGAATCTTGCAAGTTCTAGGCGTCTAAAGTTTGTTGAACAATGTTTATGTTTTAAGATCCGCCTGTGGATCCATCTTACAATCCGTTTGTAATAATTGAAGTTACTTTTGAATCGGTTTGTAATATATTTATCTTTTACTTCCGCTGTGCATTTAAAATTGAGTTGTTTGACTATGATGATATCGACTACGTCACGATACTCCCCACCGGGCCCACCGGTAATATGTGGAAATATCTGGGTGTGACAAATCGTATTCACGGCTTGTCTGTGGAAGGTATTTGGACTCAAGACCCAAAAAAGATTAAAAAAGAAATCCTCTCTTTTTTCAGGAAGCTGTTCAGTGAGGAAAGGGTTAATAGGCCTTTAGTCAGTGGTCTCGGTTTAAATTGCATTTCGGTGGATGATGCTCGGGATTTAACTCGACAATTTTCGGCGGACGAAATTAAAGAGGCAGTTTTCGAATGTGGGTCGGACAGGGCTCCGGGTCCGGATGGTGTGAATTTCAGATTCATTAAGAAATTTTGGTCTCTTTTCGAGCAATATTTTAGGGAGATTATGAGTAGCTTTTACGAGTTTGGGAGGATAAATCAAGGGAGTGGGTCGTCTTTCATCACTCTGATCCCTAAAGTTAAGGACCCTACGAATCTCAAAAATTGCAGGCCTATAAATCTTATAGGAGTTATCAGCAAAACTATCTCCAAAGTCACTGCCAACAGACTTAAAAAGGTTATCGGTAAGGTTATTTCTACCTCCCAGTCGGCGTTTGTGAGAGACAGGTACATTCTTGATAGCCCGTTTATGCTCAACGAGGTTATGGCTTGGCTTAAGCAACGAAAGAAGAAAGCTTTTCTTTTTAAAATCGACTTCGAGAAGGCCTATGATAACGTTAATTGGAAGTTTCTTATTGATATCTTGGGTCAGATGGGGTTTCCGGCTAGATGGAGGTTGTGGATGGAGGGGATTCTTTTGTCTGCTAGATCAGCGGTGTTGGTCAACGGCTCTCCCACTTTTGAATTTAAATGCCAAAAAGGTTTGAGACAAGGAGATCCTATTTCCCCTTTTCTCTTCCTGATTGTCATGGAAATTCTTTCGCGCCTTATTACCAACGCTAGCAACCTCGGGTTCTTCAAAGGGATTAACATCCCTAATGGAGGTCCGGTGGTCTCGCACTTTCTTTATGCGGACAATGCGCTTATTCTGGGGGAGTGGAGCAAGGAGAATATTCAAACGATTGCAAGAATTTTAAGGATTTTTCATATCTGTTCTGGATAAAAAAATTAATTTCCATAAGTCAAATTTGTTTGGGCACGGGGTTAACGAAGCAGAAACGGTAGATATGGCTACTATCCTGGGATGTATGGCAGGCTCGTTCCCTTTCAAATATCTGGGTATTTCGGTTGGAGCTAATATGAATAGGATAAACAATTGGTACCCGGTTGTGGAGACTTTTCAAAAGAGACTTTCATCTTGGAAGGCTACTTCTCTTTCTATTGGAGATAGAGTCACTTTGATTAAAGCGGTGCTGGAGAGTTTGCCCATATACTACATGTCCTTGTTTAAGATCCCTGTCAAAGTGATGGAGAAACTTGAATCGCTTATGAGAAGATTCCTTTGGGCTGGCAATGACAATGTCAAGAAAATGCATTGGGTGTCTTGGGACCGGGTGGCGTTACCGAAAAAGCTTGGGGGGTTGGGGTTATGTAAACTTAAGCATATTAATTTTTCTCTCTTGGCGAAATGGATTTGGAGGTTCAAAGTCGAAGAAGATAGCCTGTGGAAATCTATGGTAAAGGCTATTCACGGACCGGGCAAGAAGTGGGCTTCATTACCTTTGAACGCCGCCATTTTTAGTGTCTGGAGGAACATTGTGAAACTGGAAGAGGTAACTATTTTCAAAGGGAGCAGATTATCGGCCTTCATTAACAGCAGTCCGGGAAATGGGAAGCACACTCGTTTTTGGTCGGATTGCTGGATTGGAGATAGACCGTTAATGAATGTGTGGCCAAATTTATACGATAAGGATAGCGACAAATTCTGTTTAATTGCGGATCGGCTGAAGATGGTGGAGCAGAGTCTAGAGTGCATGTGGGACTGCTCAGTTCAGCTGTCCACCGACAGGGACCGTACGGATCTCGTCGAGTTGGAACATCGGATTAGGGATGTTCGTATTATGGACCGTCCCGACAAATGGAAGTGGACAGGGAATCAGGAGGCTCTCTTCTCTGCGGCTGCAGTTAGAAAAATATTAGTTGAAGATAATGATCCCAGGTTCGGCGACATTTCGAAGTGGGTATCTTGGGTGCCGGCGAAGTGTGGAATATTTTTTTGGAGAGCTCTTCAAAATAAGATCCCGACTAGAATGGCCCTGATTCACCGTAACATTCCTGTCGCGATCTCGAGCTGATGTTTTTGTGGCGATTACGAGGAGACAACGGATCATATTTTCACGGGCTGCTCGGTGGCGATTAGAGTTTGGCAGTCCTTCAGCGAGTGGGTGCGGCTTCCCCCTTTATTTGCGTTTGAGTTCAAAGATGTCACTGAATTTCGTCTATCAAGCAATATCGATAAGGAGAAGAGGAAGGTGATTAAAGGTTTGGTTATGGTTGGGTGTTGGTGCATTTGGAAGGTGAGAAATGAAAAAAAAATTCTAACGGTAGAGGCAGGTTCGAAGACATAGTGGGGGATTTAAAGTCATTCGGTTTTTTATGGTTGAGGAATAGATCGAGTCATAAAGGTTTTTATTGGGTTGAATGGTGTAAATTCCCTTTGTATATGTTGTAGTTTTGTTGTAGTGGGTCGGCCTGTTGGTTCGGTCTCCGTGTCTTAATAAAAGTTACATTTCAAAAAAATAATTAAAATATAGATGGTGGGGTGAAAATAGTGATGGTTACATGTCCAAGAGAAGGGATCGCGGGTTGAGTTATTGGAACCAAGACCCACCGCCTTCTTTTTCACATGAAAAGCAAAACCCCACTTTCCTTTTCAACATTCCTTCATACAATATGTTTTTATTTATCTATTTATTATTATATAAAAGAATAACAAATCTTCTTCTTATGTTTTAAAATAATTACATCATATTTTATAAGTGTAATGAGTTACGTAAACTTATTTTTGCCTACACTACACTTTAAGTTATTGGACTTTTGTAAGGGCTTATACTCTACGTAATTCATATGAACGGTTTATGAGGTAAATTAAAACTTTATTATTACTCACAACTTTTAAAAGTTAAACATGTTTTAATTTAACTAGTAATATGAACCGTGGATGATGCGTCGTGGGGCCTCTGCAAGCATCAAATGGATTAGTGCAAGCATTATATGATGCATTGATACATTAATCATATGAAAATGTGTGTTTCAATGTATTCGATTTAACTCAATGTAACCAATGTAAGCATTGCGGTTGGATCAAAATGTAAAGTAAATTAAATTTATATCGTACAATTATAACATATTATATGTAACCCAATGGGTAAACATAAATGTTTAGAGCTTTTAAAAAAGAAAAAAAAGGAAAAGAAACTAGAAAATGACAAAAGAAAACACAATGGGTAAACATAAATGTTTTGCAAAGCGAAAGGACTAAGGTGTAAACACCAACGCCTTTGGGTTTTAGTATAGATATATAATACTAAGTTTACCCGCCACATGTTGTTGAAAGGTAGAATAACTTTAATTTATACCGTCGAATTAAAACGTATTATATTCGACTCCACTCGGTTCAGATCAAAATTTACGTAGAAAGGTACATATACCGGAAACATACATAAAATAAGCACAAAACGTATTGTATTTGACGTTACGTGTTTCGAAAAAACTTTACGTCAAAACGTAGACTAACTCGAATTTATGACGACACAAGCATAAAAATACGCACATAAAAGTTATTTTTTTGAAAGGAAAGTGTCACGCCCCAACCGATGGGCTGAAACATCGGGGTATGACACTAAGCGAAACAGATTGTCCAGAAGTTTCCATAACAATTATCATTACCAATTAATTTAAAGTAACACGTCTCATACCATGTCTTAAAAGGCAAACTAATTATTACAGACAAATCTAGTCAAGTAATTCTGTTCCGACAACTCAGATTTATACATAGATAGTTTATTTGTTTGTTTTTAGGACCTCTTTTCCTAGCTTCGATTTCATCAGAGTACAGAGAGCATCCTAGACCTTTCCTTGCCTCAAGTTCACAGCAAGCTAGGCTTAAAAACAACTTAAGCACCTGTCACATACGTTAAAGTAACAGTCAATACACATAGTGTAAAGGTGAGCATACAAGTTTGATAATAGCATACTAAAGTTCGAAATAGTTTACGCATAACCAGCACGTACACATAGTGAAATGAAGCACGTTAGTTATCGACATGAACCCATCGATACCAATGAATGCGGGTTGACTGCCCAAGGCAGTTCGTAATACATGATCACCAGTGTAATCCATGCAAATAATTGTCCTTAACAACCCCCGAGTGAACGGGTGCTGAGTCCAAACTATAGTACTATCGTTGCTAAGGCAGGTAGACAACATTCCATGTGTAAACATAACAAACAAGCATTCATTAAGCCACGTATAACATGCAGGATTGGTTAGCGTTTAAATAGTATTGAGTAGTGTGTTCGATGGGATTTCAATATTCGTAACGTATGTAACACCCAAAAGTGTGTAAAGCAAAAAGGGATCGAGTATACTCACAGCGATTTGATGGATTGAAGGGAGTGCTAAAGAGTAGGTTTAGCCTGAACAGATTGATAGCATAACGATAAATGATGCAAAGTACAAGTGAGTCGGACAACAGTTCGATCGGATGGTAATCCGATCGGACGACCAGTCGTGCGGGTGGTAGTCCGTTCGGACGGTCATCCGGTCAGATGACTGTTCGAGTGGATTGTTCCTTCCTTTGGGAAAGGACGTGTTTGTGTATGATGGCTTGACTTTTGAGGTTTTCGTTGTAGTATTTTGAAAACATTGGGGTATCTCTACCTTTCAGGTCGGTCGATCGGACGGTCGTTCGATCGGACGGCAACCCGTTCGGTTGGGCACTTCAGTGAGAACAAGTTCTCAGCAGGGTGTCACTCGATCAGACGATTGTTCGTTCGGGTGGCATCCTTTGTGCATTGAACATGTTGAAAATTGTTTAAGTGTTGAAGTTCAAATGCCTCATGCTTCGGATGGCAGTTCGATCGGTTGGTAGTCCGATCGGACAGCAATTCGTTCAACATTCAGACTTCAAGTGTTGGCAAAATGGTTGTGTGGGACCAAGGTGCAAGCCGTACAGGTGGCCAGTCGTACGGTTGGGCTGTCTGTTCGGACAGCAGTCCGTACGGACGGCACTCCGTCCTGATTAACTTGTTCGTCTTACACTTGGTTGTTTTTGGTAGTTTGTCATTTTATCGAGATATTTTTGATAACGTGTCAAGCAACAGAAACCTCGTCAATACTTGGTGCTCCTGATCGGACAGGAATCACCCAAACCCGATCGGTGGACGGTTCGAGATGACATTCCATGTTTAACCTGGAATCGATAATCTCGTGGATAGAATACGGATCTTGAACCAACACAACCACAATAATGAGTAGTAAGCCGGCACAAGTTCCGATTCTATCGGTTTTGAGTGCATTGAGTGTAAAAGAGTTGAAAGAAAGTTGAAAACCATCTTTCACTCCTTTTGCATTGTGAATATGTTTAAATCTATGAAAGATCTTTGTTAGTTTATGTGGAAATCAGTTAGATCTAAGTTGTTCTTGGTGGATTGATGCCAAAACATGAAGTTCTTCAAGAACACATGGTGATGTCATCCTAGAACACCTTGAATCTTGATGATTTCATGGTTAAAAGTTAAGATTCAAAAGATAGAAAGGTGTAGGAGTGCGTGTAGATTAAGGAAGTACAAGATTTAGGACGAGATCTTACCGGAATCGCTAGAAATATGAAGAAAAGTGAGGAAAACGAGCTGGTCGGACGTCAGTTGCCAAAAGTAGAAAGTTTGAGAGTGACAAGGGGTATTTATAGGGTTACTCAAAGAGGAAAGGGCTGGTCGATCGGCTAGGCAACCCGTGCGGACAACCTGTCCGATCGGACGGCAGTCCGAACGGTCGGCTGGTCGAACGGCTGGTAGCCTGGTCGATCAGTCACCTCGTTTGAGTGTTCGACGCGATGACTTTTGATGTTTCGATTGCGATGGCGAGCATCGCGATGCGATAGATTTTCCTAGTCAAATTACTTTTAATCCCAACTACTCATATCTCGCACTGTCTCTTCTCCACCAATTACCATGCCATTTCGATGGCGATTGAGTTCGATTGCGATTGAGTTTCGATTGCGTTTCGATTGATTACCACACATGACATAAATAAACATGCACAAGTAACACATAAGGCACACACACACGTATAACAATAACCAAAATGCGTAATTCAAGTTGCGAGTTAGATTGCGATTCGATGTTGATTAAATTAGATTGATTAGCCTTTAGTTGACTTTATCGCATTGTTACTTCCTATAGTTCATAGTCGTATATCGATTAAATAGCAAATAACACACGTCGATTACTGTGATTATTGACACTTACTCCACATAATACAACTAAAGTTAAACACATAAAAGAAATTCACTTTCAGTCAAGTCGTGCGATCGGTCGTTGGCTTTGACCTTGACTTTGACTTTGGCTTCCGAAACACGGGGTGTTACAGCCTCCCCTAGTTGAGGGAATTTCGTCCCGAAATTAGGCCGAAGCCGTAACGAACAACTGCGGGTACTTCGCCTTCATGTCGCTTTCGAGTTCCCAAGTGAACTCTGCGCCTCGTTTGCCTTCCCATCGGACTTTCACAATGGGAATGCGCGAGCGTCTGAGTTGCTTGGTTTGGCGATCCATGATTTCGACAGGCTTCTCCACGAAGTGTAGTGTTTCGTTTACTTGAAGGTCATCGAGAGGTACAATTAAATCATGCTCAGCTAGGCACTTTCGGAGGTTTGATTTATGAAAAGTCGGGTGGACGTTACTAAGTTCCTTCGGTAGTTCGAGTCTGTAGGCGACTTTTTCGATCCTTTCCAAAATCTTAAAAGGTCCAACATATCGAGGCGCTAGTTTCCCTTTCTTGCCGAATCTGACCACACCCTTCCAAGGTGATACCTTTAGGAGGACGTAGTCGCCAACGTCAAATTCAAGGGGCTTGCGTCGTCTATAGGCGTAACTTTTCTGTCGACTTCGAGCTTTCAACAAGTTGTCTCGGATTTGGAGGACTTTGTCAGGTGTTTCTTGCAATAGCTCGGGACCGGTTAATTGCGAGTGACCGATCTCGTGCCATACAATAGGCGATCGACATTTTATTCCATATAACGCCTCGAATGGTGCCATCTGAATGCTGGAATGATAACTGTTGTTATACGAGAATTCGACTAACGGTAGGTATGCATCCCAATTACCACCGAAGTCTATGACACACGAACGGAGCATGTCTTCAAGAGTACGGATCGTTCTTTTAGTCGGTCCGTCGGTGTGAGGGTGGAATGTGGTACTTAGATTAAGCGTAGTACCGAGAGCCGCTTGAAACGTTTCCTACAGTCGCGAGGTAAACCGAGCATCACGGTCAGAGATGATGTCGCGAGGCGTCCCATGATTACAAATGATCTCGTTGGTGTAGATTCGGGCTAATCGTTCTACCTTGTAGTCTTCCCGTATTGGTAAGAAGTGAGCTGATTTGGTTAGACGGTCAACAACAACCCATATGCTGTAGTGACCTGATGACGTGTGCGGAAGCTTTGTTATGAAGTCCATAGCTATACTCTCCCACTTCCACATAGGGATTGGCGGTTGTTCGAGTAAGCCAGAGGGTCTTTGGTGTTCAGCCTTGACCCTTGCATAAGTCAGGCATTTCCCTACATAGAGAGCAATATCCCTTTTCATGCCAGGCCACCAGTACTTGTAGTGAAGGTCCTAGTACATTTTATCGGCACTAGGATGAATAGAATATCGGGATTTATGGGCTTCGTCCATTGATATCTTTCGTAAATCGGTCCGTCTAGGGATCCAAATTCGATCCAGATAATGGAATATCTCATTGGGCTTATTCACAAGCTGGGCTCCATCGTGATAGATTCGTTCCTTCTTCAGAGTGCGTTCATTAAAACAAGCACGTTGGGCTTCGCGGATGAGAGTCTCGAGGTCGTATTGGGCTTGGACATCACGAATGCTAAGCAGATAGCTCCGTCTGCTGAGTGCGTCGGCAACGACATTTGCCTTGCCTGGGTGATAACGAATCTCACAGTCGTAATCGTTGAGTAGTTCTACCCATCGGCGTTGACGCATATTAAGTTCTTTCTGATCAAAGATATGTTGTAGGCTCCTATGATCGGTGAAGATCGTACACTTGGTACCATACAGGTAGTGTCGCCAAATCTTTAACGCAAAAACAACTGCGCCTAGCTCGAGATCATGGGTTGTATAGTTCTTCTCGTGGATTTTGAGCTGACGAGATGCGTAAGCTATAACCTTGTCTCGCTGCATAAGAACACAACCAAGACCAAGGTTAGAAGCATCACAATAGACAATGAAGTCGTCGTTTCTGGCGGGTAGAGTGAGAACATGAGCATTGCACAGCATGTGCTTGAGGGTTCGGAAAGCAGACTCTTGTTCGGTTCCCCAAACAAAAGGCTTGTCTTTATGCGTGAGAGCGGTAAGCGACACAACGATCTTTGAGAATCCTTCGATAAATCGTCGATAATAGCCCGCTAGTCTGAGAAAAGAACGGACTTCAGTCGGGTTCTTAGGTGTAATCCAACTATTAACGACTTCAATCTTCGCGGGATCGACGTGAATACCCTGACTATTGACAATGTGACCTAGAAACTGAACCTCCTCCAGCCAAAATTTGCACTTGGAGAACTTGGCATAGAGTCGGTTCCCCTGAAGTAGCTCGAGAACCAAACGTAGATGTTGCGCGTGTTCGGTCTTCGACTTGGAATAGATCAAGACATCGTCGATGAACACGATGACGAAACGGTCGAGATATGGTTTACACACGCGATTCATCAGATCCATGAAAACCGCGGGTGCGTTGGTTAAACCAAAAGGCATAACAACGAACTCATAGTGGCCGTATCGAGTGCGAAAAGCGGTTTTGGGTATATCTTCCTCCTGGATGCGTAACTGATGATAGCCTGAGCGTAGATCGATCTTTGAGAAACACGTAGCACCTTGTAGTTGATCAAACAAATCGTCAATGCGGGGCAGGGGATAGCGGCTCTTGATAGTCAACTTATTCAGTTCCCGATAATCGATGCACATCCTGAACGACCCATCCTTCTTTTTAACGAAAAGGACTAGCGCTCCCCAAGGAGAGGTGCTCAGGTGAATGAAGCCTTTCTTAAGTAATTCCTGGAGTTGGTTTGAGAGTTCACGCATTTCGGACGGTGCGAGTCGGTAAGGAGCTTTGGCAACAGGATTGGCTCCAGGAATGAGGTTGATACGAAAGTCGATATCACGACTTGGCGGTAGACCGGGGAGATCGTTAGGGAACACTTTAGGAAATTCACGAACCACAGGAACGTCTTTCACTTCTGTCTTTCCTTTCTTTTCCTTCTCCGCTACTACAATGTTAGCCAAGAAAGCTCTGTATTCCTTGCGGAGATACTTGCTAGCTTGGACACATGACATAAGTTTGAGGCCTTTCGAAGCAGTTTCAACGTAGACACACAATAAATCACCATTCGCGAGCGAGAATCGAATCATCTTATCGAAGCACACAACTTCAGCATGGTTTTCGCGAAGAAAGTCCATGCCTACTGTGACGTCAAAACTTCCGAGTTGCATCGGAATAAGGACGATTGGGAAAATGTGATTGTTGAGCTCAAGAGTACAATCACGAAGAACATAATTAACGGCGACAGTTCTTCCAGTGGCGACTTCAACATCGAACGTCGAGGAGAGTTGGGAGCGCTTACGACTAAGGAGTTTCTCGAATTCGAACGACACAAAGCAATTATCGGCTCCAGTATCAAACAAACATGATGCATAAATACCATTCACAAGGAACGTACCATTGACCACGTTGTTGTCAGCCTGGGCTTGGCGCACGTTGATGTTGAAAGTTCTGGCATGTGCGGCTTGTTGTTGCTGCTGATGCTGTTGCTACTGGTGAGGCTGCTACTGCTGGGGCTCTTGTTTCACGACCCTGTTTGGGCACATGTTCGCAAAGTGGTTGGGATCACCACATGCGAAGCAGACTCGGGCGTTGACCGCGGGTGCCTGAGCCACTTGTTGGCCTTGCGGGGCTGGGAGCAGAGCTTGATGAGCAGTGCCTTGAGCTGGTGCTTGACGGGGACCAGTACAGCAATTAACAGTGAAGTGTCCGTACATATTGCAGTGAGCGCAGAAACGATAGGCGAGACCCACCGGGTGATAATAAGAGCATGTCGGGCAAGCCGAGTGGGGGCCTGTGTATGCACGCTTTGCTGGCGGTGCATAAGTAACTGGTGCTGGTCGGTGATGATGTTGCTGCTGGGCCGGTACGGCTTGGAGTGGAGCAGCAGTGGTGGTGACAGCACAGTTCTTGTTGCTGGAGCTGCTGTTGTTGTTCTTCTTCTTTCGACGTGAGGACTTTGATGATTGAGCGGCGACGGTTTCAGCGGTTGGTGTGGCGGTCACTTGATGCAGGTACCTTGAAGTTTTATCCCAGATACCAGCCTTGACCCGTTTGTCGTTGATTTCAGGGGGCAGTAGGTAAGTTTCTTCGATCGTTGTAGTCTTAGCCGCTTGCACGAAATCTGCGACACAGTCAGGCAGGGCTCAGATATACTTCTTGATTGCGATCTCCGGAATCTTGACTTGATCAGGACAGATAATACTGAGCTGTTTGAAGCGAGCAGTGAGAGCAACGTTTAGCCTGAACAGATTGATAGCATAACGATAAATGACGTGTAAAACGATGCAAAGTACAAGTGAGTTGGACAGCAGTTCGATCGGATGGTAATCCGATCGGACGGCCAGTCTTGCGGGTGGTAGTCCATTCGGACGGTCATCCGGTCGGATGACTGTTCGAGTGGATTATTCCTTCCTTTGGGAAAGGACGTGTTTGTGTATGATGGCTTGACTTTTGATGTTTTCGATGTAGTATTTTGAAAACATTGGGGTATCTCTACCTTTCAGGTCGGTCGATCGGACGGTCGTTCGATCGGACGGCAACCCGTTCGGTTGGGCACTTCAGTGAGATCAAGTTCTCAGCAGGGTGTCACTCGATCGGACGGTTGTTCGTTCGGGTGGCATCCTTTGTGCATTGAACATGTTGAAAATTGTTTAAGTGTTGAAGTTCAAACGTCTCATGATTCGGATGGCAGTTCGATTGGTTGGTAGTCCGATCGGACAACAATTCGTTCAACATTCAGACTTCAAGTGTTGGCAAAATGGTTGTATGGGACCAAGGTGCAAGTCGTACGGGTGGCCAGCCGTACAGTTGGGCTGTCCGTTCGGACAGCAGTCTGTGCGGACGACACTCCATCCTGATTAACCTGTTCGTCTTACACTTGGTTGTTTTTGGTAGTTTGTCATTTTATCGAGATATTTTTGATAACGTGTCAAGCAACAGAAACCTCGTCAATACTTGGTGCTCCTGATCGGACAGGAATCACCCAAACCCGATCGGTGGACGGTTCGAGACGACGTTCCATGTTTAACCCGGAATCGATAATCTCGTGGATAGAATACGGATATTGAACCAACACAACCACAATAATGAGTAGTAACCCGACACAAGTTCTGATTCTATCGGTTTTGAGTGCATTGAGTGTAAAAGAGTTGAAAGAAAGTTGAAAATCATCTTTCACTCCTTTTGCATTGTGAATATGTTTAAATCTATGAAAGATCTTTGTTAGTTTATGTGGAAATCGGTTAGATCTAAGTTGTTCTTGGTGGATTGAGGCCAAAACATGAAGTTCTTCAAGAACACATGGTGACGTCATCCTAGAACACCTTGAATCTTGATGATTTCACGGTTAAAAGTTAAGATTCAAAAGATAGAAAGGTGTAGGAGTGCGTATAGATTAAGGAAGAACAAGATTTAGGACGAGATCTTACCGGAATCGCGAGAAATCTGAAGAAAAGTGAGGAAAACGAGCTGGTCGGACGTCAGTTGCCAAAAGTAGAAAGTTTGAGAGTGACAAGGGGTGTTTATAGGGTTACTCAAAGAGGAAAGGGCTGGTCGATCGGCTAGGCAACCCGTGCGGACAGCCTGTCTGATCGAACGGCAGTCCGAACGGTTGGCTGGTCGAACGGTTGGTAGCCTGGTCGATCAGTCACCTCGTTTGAGTGTTCGACGCGATGAGTTTTGATGTTTCGATTGCGATGGAGAGCATCACGATGCGATAGATTTTCCTAGTCAAATTACTTTTAATCCAAACTACTCATATCTCGCACTGTCTCTTCTCCACCAATTACCATGCCATTTTGATGGCGATTGAGTTCGATTGCGATTGAGTTTCGATTGCGTTTCTATTGATTACCACACATGACATAAATAAACATGCACAAGTAACATATAAGGCACACACACACGTATAGCAATAACCAAAATGCGTAATTCGAGTTGCGAGTTAGATTACGATTCGATGTTGATTAAATTAGATTGATTAGCGTTTAGTTGACTTTATCGCATTGTTACTTCCTATAGTTCATAGTCGTACATCGATTAAATAGCGAATAACACACGTCGATTACTGTGATTATTGACACTTACTCCACATAATACAACTAAAGTTAAACACATAAAAGAAATTCACTTTCAGTCAAGTCGCGCGATCGGTCGTTGGCTTTGACCTTGACTTTGACTTTGGATTCCGAAACACGGGGTGTTACAGAAAGGAACGAAAGGGATCAACTCAAAACTATAAAAACTCGACTAGGTTAAAATGACATTTTACAAAGTTTTCAAACATGGCAAATTAGTTCTTTAAAAAGAATTTAACAACAGAAAGTTATTAAAGAAAATTAAATTAGAAAAACTTTTAATAGCGTAGAAACATATAATATATACTCTACAGAGGTAAAGTTGGAACAATAGAAACCAGAGAAGGTAATTTGCAAATGGAGTACTAGCCAGGGGGCCAAAACTGTACTTTTTGAAAGTTTAGGGGCAAGTAAAATAGATAGTAGCCTAGGGGATAAAATTGTCATTCTTTAAACTTTGAGGGTAAGTGAAATAGTAGTAACCCAGATGTCAAAACTGCCATCTTTGAAAGTTTAAAGGGTAGCAAAGCCGGTGGGAAACCCTACCGACTTTTCTTTTTAAGATAGTATACAATTGTTTGTTTACTAGACATCTTTAGCCCTCGGAAAAAATGTTTGTATCTTTTAATAAAAGAAAAAAAATAAGGTCCTCACTCAAACATAGTTCGCATAGTTCTTGTTGAAATTAAGTCTCATCTTGTCAGATCTGCGGGTACGGCGACTGTAATAGTCGCCGGAAATAGAGTTGAAATCGAGTCAGATCGCATAGTTCTTGTTGATATTGAGTCTCATCTAGTCAGATCTGCCGGTACGGCGACTGTATAGTCGCCGGAAAGTCATGTGGTGGCAACATGTCTGAGGGTCGGAGAGGGGAAACAAGGTGAAGCTGCTTGTTCTGGGTCAGTCGGTGGACTCCATGGTTGTGCCTGAGTAAGAGCTTTAGCCACTGTGATTTTTAGTATAAATCCAATGGTGCCAAAATGTGTGGCCATGCTTTATTGAACATTTGAGCCGTTGTGATGGATGGATGGATTTATGTATACAGCAATTTTAGGATAAAACTTTAAGTCAAAGTTCACAGTTGTATTTTGGGTTTATGGTAACAGAGTTCTTGATTGTTTGACTTTGATTCTATTTGGTTTTAAAAGATTGAACCTGGAATCTCAAACAGGTTATTACAATTCATATTAAAGACCAATTACATATCAAATTCACAATGAATTTTGAAGTTTGAACATGATATATAGATCCCTAACAGGAATTTTATGGCGGTGGGTATTGGTGGTGGAAGGTGGGAGGTGGTGGTAGTGGGTGAAGAGAGAGAAGGGAGAGTTGAGGGAGAGGACGTGAAAGTTATTTTTTACACAATTAATCACTTAATAAAAGTTATTTATTCAATAGTCCCTAAGATGTTTTTTTTTTAAAGGTAAATTTATTCACAGGCAGCCTGGCCAAAAAACGACCCAGAACCGCACCCCAAAACTATATCATATACAACGGAGATTTACACCACTCTAACCATACAATATTACAATGCTTTGATCTATTTTTTAACCAAAAGAACCCAAGAGACCTAACCTCCCCGAATATCTTTTCCTAGCTGCTTTCCTTGCTAGAAAAAAACTTCGCGTTCCTTGCATTCTGAAGAAACACGGAACTAATTACGGGACTAATCAGTTTGGTTTATGTTTCTACCATGATGGTTAATCTTCTTTATGGTTTCCTGAGCTCCTTAATGACCGTGGTTTATCTGCAAAATAGAACACCGTTACTCGTTAAGAGGGGAATGTGGGGGTTTCCCTCTTAACCGGGCTCCGGCGTGAGAATAAGCGACTGTATTTGGGGAGAGAATAAAGTATTAAGTGAGAGTAGAGGGAATGGAATGTTTAACCTGTGAAGTGAGCTCTCTATTTATAGCCGGAGAGGTGTAAGAGGACGTGGGCTGATAGGCCTTGGGCCGGAAGGCGACAACATGGAGGATATGCTCCTTGTCTCACTGGTGTCGACCGTTAGTGGCCTCTAGGAGTTTCATAGAGTTGGCGCAACGTGATTGGAGCCACGTGTCACTGTTGTCGGCCTGGTCGCCCTTCTGCCATCAGCAGGTAAGTGGAGATCGTGGGGCAGTTGTCTCTGCCCTGTGATTGGTGCCACATAGGCGTCCTTAAGTACTTTTTGTCTCCTGCATGCCAGACGATCGTGGAGCACGATTGCGCAGGAACAGAAGGACCTTGATTGGCTCTTTTATTCTGCCACTTGTACCTTGTGTACTATCTGGAAAGGCCTTGCGCCGTAGTTACGCATGATTCTTGCTGAGCACGTTATTACGTCGCGCGAGGCATGGGCTTTCAGATGTTCTTTTTAGAATGCTAAGTGTTGCTTAACTGGAGTTTACTCTTATGTGGACCTCGCGCCGCATTACACGGATGTGTTGTAGCCCGCGCGAGGTTGGCAATCAAGGAAATTGCTGAGTAAGGAGTATGGTCCCGCGCGACCTTACAAGGGGTTGCGCAGCTTTTTGGGACCATACCCCTTCAAGTCCCCCCAGTCCAGTGCTGCACCATGCGCAAGGCAAGTGGTTGGAGCTCTGGACTTAAGAAAATAAAGTAGAATGATGCTTTTGGCTTTGGTAGACGGCGCGCGTGTAGCTTGTTGGTTACTACGGCGCGGTTACCAGGCTTGGTACTGGGTTTGTTGTTAGCTTCTACCTGAAGTTTGTTGTAATTTATGGCGGGAAAAACTTCGAAATTTGAATTCTGACAGGTTGGTGAAGAAAGTCGTGGCTGGTGACGACTGAGTTGACCTCTGACGGTTGTCATCAACTTGTTGCTGACGGTTCAGCTTTCCGTCAGGAGAGTGAGGTCCACGCGCGCGTGGTAGCCGTCACTCCGGGAAATACGCCTTACGTGGCGTTTTCAGATTGGCCTTGCTTGCGGCGACCTCGGCACGATTACCCATCGCATTAAATGCGATGGGTATATATATCCGAAGAGACGTGAGGTTTATCACTTTCCTCTTCTACTATTCCTTTATTTCCTCTCGAACTTCTTTGAATCTTCAAGGTTTGAAGAACACGGTTGCAGCAGATCTTCAAGTTCTTGAAGAACATCGTAGCAGATTATCAAGCTTGTTTCCAGAATATTCAAGACCTTTGTTTATCTATCGATGGCTGAAGAACAACATGAAGATAATCCCGGAGAAGAAGGTCCTGTGCCTGTTCTCCGGTGGGATTTAGGGCTTTTTGAACGGCTTTCACGTAGTTTCCGGTTCCCACCGGAGTGGGATGCCCGGTACAAAGGCCAGAACCAGACGGCCGCTGATGCACCACCGGGGTACATCACTTTGTTCGAAGACTTCTTTCATCAGGGCAACTTCCGGTTGCCGGCGACGAACTTCATGGCTCATATTCTTCAGTATTATGGGTTCCATATATCTCAAATGAGCCCACTCGGAATGGTTCGGGTTCGACATTTCGAGTTCCTGTGCTGGGCTCATGGCATCGAGCCAACTGTCGATAAATTCTGGGTCTTTTATCAGCTTCAGCGAAATATGGGTTTCTACTATTTTGCCAGTCGTGGCGCCGCCAAGAAGATATTGTTGAACCCTCCCAAGAGTTTCCATGATTGGAAACCAAAATTCTTTTATATACGTGAGGAGGTTATTCCTATTGCCATGACGTTTCGCGCCTGGAATGAAGCTATTGTGAAAGAAGACTTGGCGATCCCCAAGACTGAGGGTTGGTATCGGGAGCTTACTGCTACCCCCAACCAGGTGTTTGGGGAAAATGTACTTGTTGCGGCGCAGTTGAGTGATCAATGGCCGCCTGAGAGCCAAGACGTCCCTGTCTTAAAGTTCCAGGATGAAGGTTAGTTAATTCGTTTGTTTTGTTGATATCCATTTCACAACTGTTTATTTATACAATTTGTCTTGTAGAGGCGCGCCTGTATCAAGCTGCGTTCGCTACCTTTGGTGGGTCTATGAGCGTGCGCCCCCTCCGGGCTGGGGAGGAGTATTGGTATGAACAGATCAAGGGTAATTTCATGTACCCGGTTGCTGACGCATTTGCCGCGCCGCCTACTGCGACTGAAGGTGCGCTAATACCTAACCCTCGTCCCTTGCGCTCTGTTACTTCTGCTGGGAAAGAGGTTGTCTATCTTTCCAGCGAAGAGTCTGTGGGATCTTCAAATGAGGAGTTAAGTTCCTGGTCTACTGTCTTTGCAGGTGTGCTGCGTGATTTGGGCATTGACCCTGAAGAGAAGAAAAAACCACCCAAGAAGAAGAAGGTGATCAACATCGGGCCTGAAGTGACAAGTAAAAAAGGTGGGAGCAGCCGCGCAGCTGCTGGTAAAGGTACTCTTCGGCTTGGTCAAAGTGACTTGAAAGATGATGTGATAATTAGTGACTCTCTTGAAGGCTTGTCGCGCGCAGGCGAGAAGAAAGCTGGAGCGGGTAGCTCGAAGAGTGGGGGTAGCGCGGGTTCTCGTAACCCGGATGCAGGCTCTACTCCATCCTCTGTTGCGCATGAAGACGAGGAAGAAGAAGAGGAGGCTGCTGAAAAGTTGATCAGCAGAAAGAGAGTTAGAAGCGAAACTACAGCTGGCGTCTCAGCTGCGCCCGGAGCTGGTGAGGTTCCCTTGATTGGGAAGTGGAGCAACTTGCGCTCGCTTTACAAAGTTTCTCCGGGTTAGTTCTTTAGTTACGTTATTTTGTTACCTTCGCTCTTTTTGACACGTTGTTTTTGCAGAGGTTAAGAAGACGACCCCAGAGAAGGGTGTGGTATTCCTAGATCCGGTAGAGCCGGTGCATAAGAGGCCGAAGGTTACTGGTAAGCCCCTCAAAACGGTGGAGTCTGATACGGCAAAGCATGCTGTCGAGGTCGAGAAGGGGAAAGTTGGCGCGACAGAGAAAAGTGCGTCTGAAGAAGAGAAAAAAAAGGCTGATGAGATGCGTAGGAAAGCCGAAGCTGATGAAGATCGTCGGAAGAAGGCTGAGGCTAAGAAGAGAAGGTTGGTTGAGCAGGAGAAAAACAGGCTAGCCGAGCAGGAGAAGAAAAAACTAGCTGAGCAGGAGAAGAAAAGACTGGCTGAGCAGGAGAAGAAGAGACTGGCCGAGCAGGAGAAAGAGAAGGAGAAATCTGCTGCTGACAAGTCTGTTGGGATTTCTGGTGGAAAAGGTCCCGCTTCTGGTTCGGCCGGTGTAAAACAAGGTGCGCCGCCGCGCTCTCCGATAGGCCCCCGTGATACTGTGGGGGATATTTATTACAAGTCTTACACGGAAGAGAGCCGTGGTGACGCTCCGCACCAACCGCCGTGGGCCTTAAAGCAAAAGGATACCTTCCAAGAATTCGCGCCTTGCCGCGATTGGTTGCTTAACTCCATTCCTCCAGGTGAGGTTGATCGCCTAAGAGCGCGCACCCATAGCGGTTTATATCATGCGTATGTTGTTGGCGAAGCCAACACCCGTGCTGCTAACCAGGAGATTGTACGGGAATGGCGAACCCTGGTTAGAGAGAGGGATGATTGGGAGAAATATCGCGATCGGATTCTAAGGCGTGCCACTGAGTTGGAAATATCTAGAACTGCCTTTGACGAAGAGAGGGCAAAGTTCGAGGCCGATCGGAAATCAGAAGAGTGGGGGCGCGAGGGCTTGAGAAGCAAACTTCAAGCCGCTGAACAGCAGTTGTCAAAAGAGAAGGCTGAGTTCAAACGCATCTGTGAGAAAGACAATGAGCGCGCGGCTGCGGCTAGCAACAAAATAGTCGACCTTGAAGCTAAGGTTGCTATGCTGACGGCGAAAGTGGAGGATGCGCAAGCTGCTAAGGAGCAGGCTGAGGTTTGAGGAACTTCTTAAATTCTGTTAAATACTTTCGTTTAGTATGTTAACCGAGACTTTTATCCCCTGTAGGCCGAATTGGCTGAGGTAAAGGTGCAATTGTCTGGCAGAGACAAGGATTTGACTGCTAAGGACGTCGAGATCGCTGAGCTGAAGCGTCATTTGCGGGAGCAAATTGAGAAAAGCGAGTCCTTGGAGATCGATCTCGAAGCTGAGAAGGTTAAAGCTGCCACTGCCGACGAGGCCAAACAAAAGGCTGAGGAGGCGCGAGACATTAGCACCACTGCTCTTAATGTAGCACAAAACAACTACTCTGAAGCTCAAGGTATCGTGGATACTTTAGTCTCTGAAGCCGAGTGGCTGCGCGGTCGTGGAAATGTGATGGTATGATTCCTCTTTACTTTAATTTGATTTATTTAAACCTGTTGGCTAAAGTATTGCGTTTGCTATAGATGGCCAACTCCATCCTAAATGCTGGAGAATTGGATAAGGCTGTTGCGGCCGTTATAGATGCTTCCCTCGTAGTTGGTCACCGTAAAGGCTATGTTGAATGTGCGCAACATGCATCAGTTATGCTTGGGCAGGAGTTTGATACTAGTCACTGCTCAGTGACTGATGAAGCTGAGGCTGAGCTAGCCCGCGCGGAACATGGTTATGATCATCTATCCATTCCGGTGATGGACTTGGTTACTGATGCGCTGAAGCATGATGACTGGTGTCAGCGGCTGAAGAATATCCTTGATCCACCGGAGACTGTTGAGCTCTCGGATGAGGAGGCACCTGCGGGTGGTGATGGCGATGGAAAAGGTGATGGTGATGGTGATGGTGATGGCGGTAAGCGTGACGATGATCCTGATGATAGCTTTGAATAGGCTAGTACTTTTTAGGCTTTGTGCCTTGTAATTTTGTTTATGCTTTGAATGCAAGCTCTTGTGCGGTCGCGCTAGTTTTAAATGGAAAGAACACTTGTATTAAATATGATGTTTGTTTAATCCTTTCCTGTTACAATTATTGCACTGTTGTTAGAAACTTTGGTTAAGTTAGCGCGAATAAATGTAAGAGTGGCTCTTGGGCGAGCGTAACTGATGTGTGTTTCGTGCTAATCAGAAGTTTAACATGCATTTGTAACGAAAGGAGTCAGCGTAAAAGAAAACATGTCGTATGCTTTCATTAACTTAGAAATGGGCGCTTAGGCCAAACATACATTGCTTGTAGCGTAAAAGGCGTGTAGCCTACATGGAAAAGTAAAAGGCGCGTGGCCAACATTAGTGGATAAAGGCGTAGGGCCCAGAGTAGTCACATATAGCATTTGCGCAGTTGTTGCGCATTCCACGTGCGCGGGATGATGTGTCCATCCATGGTGCGCAATTTATAAGCCCCTTTTCCTAGCACTTCGTGAACCAAGTATGGGCCTTCCCATTTGGGTGCTAGTTTTCCTGGGCGTTCAGCGTTTGAGGCTTCGTTGTCTCGAAAAACGTATTCCCCTGGAGTGAAGGTACAGATGCGGACTCGCGCGTTGTAGTACCTCTCCAGTTGTGTTTTGTACTTGGCTTCTTTAATTCGCACAATTTCGCGCCTTTCTTCCAGCAAATCCAAGTCAAGACGACGCTCTGCCTCGTTGTTGATTGCGTTGACTGCTGTCAAACACGGAGAGGGCAGGCCAACTTCTGCCGGGATAACCGCTTCTGAGCCATAGACTAGGCTAAAAGGGGTTTCGCCGGTACTTGTTTTCGGCATGGTTCGGTGAGCCCACAAGATACTCGGGAGCTCATCTACCCAGCCTCTTCGCTTTGTGCCCAGTCGGGCCTTAATCCCATCGACGATACACTTGTTCACACTTTCAACCTGCCCGTTGCCTTGAGGATGCGCAACAGAGGAGAAAGTGTGTTCGATTTTCATCTCCTTCATCCAGTTCTGGAGGTCTTCGGACGCAAAGTTGGTGCCGTTGTCAGTTACAATCTTGAGTGGGAGGCCAAATCTGCAGATGATGTGTTCCCAAATGAACTTGCGCACCATCATGGCTGTAGTTGAAGCAAGGGCTTTGGCCTCCACCCATTTTGTGAAGTAATCGACGGCCACTATTATAAACTTGACGGCGCCAGGAGCCTCTGGGAAGGGTCCCACCATGTCGATTCCCCACTGCTGAAAGGGCCAAGCAGTGGATACGGGGATCAGATCGTTTTTGGGGCGCAGGGTTTTCGGAGAGTGTCGCTGACAGGAGTCGCATTTGCGCAGCTCTTTCAGGGCATCAACATGCATCCCTGGCCAGTAATACCCAGCGTTCATAATTTTTGCGACAACCATGCGTGGCCCTGCATGAATGCCGCAGATTCCTTCGTGAATCTCCCTTATCAGATAATTCGCATCTTGGGGGTCCACGCAGCGCAGTAGTGGCCCCAAGAAGGACTTGCGGTATAAGATACCACCATTCATTTCGTACTGCAGGGCTTTGTTCTGAATCTTTCTTGCCTCTGCCTTATTCTCTGGGAGTACTCCTTCTTTCAAGTACTGAATGATAGGGGTCATCCAGGATGGCTGCCCTATCTCGATCACATTGACTTGTCGTAACAAGACTGACGGGTTCTTGAGTACCTCAATCCTTACATCTTTGGCAAGATGTTGGAAAGACGTTGAAGCAAGCTTGCTCAAAGCGTCAGCTGGTTTGTTTTCAGAGCGATTGATGTGGATGACCTTGTGAGACTTGAACTGTTGAAGCAACTCTTTTGCTTGTTCCAGATATAGGGCCATAACTTCACCCTTTGCATCGTATATACCGTTGACTTGGCTGGCTATCAAGAGTGAATCAACGTGTGCTTGTAGATTTTTAGCTCCCATTTTGATGGCGAGGCGCAAGCCTGCCAGAAATGCCTCGTATTCCGCCTCGTTGTTGGTGTTTTTAAAATCCAACTTGATGGTGTAAGTGAATTCATGGTTTTCAGGGCTTACTAGGCGCAATCCAGCTCCCGCGCCGTCCTCATTTGAGGCCCCATCCGTATAAAGCATCCAAGTCTCATTTGTCGTGTCTTTTTCGGGAGTCTCCACCAGCTCACAATCTTTGATTTTCTCAACTGGGACTTCTGTGATGAAGTCCGCTAGAACCTGACCCTTGAAGGCTGGGCGCGGCCGGTACAGAATGTTGTGGCCCCCCAGCTCAATGGCCCATTTTGCTAACCGCCCGGATGTTTCTGGTTTTTGAAGTATCGTGCCGATATGGAAATTGGTAAGTACGGTGATCATATGCCCTGTAAAATATCTGCGCAGCCTTCGGGAGGCGTGTAACAGCGCAAGAACCAATTTTTCCATCGTGGAATATCTTGTTTCCGGGTCAGTGAGTACCCTGCTGACGTAATAAATTGGAGTTTGAACTCCATTTCTTTCCACCAGTAATACCGATCCTACTGCCTTATCTGAAGAAGATAAGTACAGTACGAGTGGTTCTTTTTCAAACGGTGCAGTCAGGGTAGGGAGCTCGATCAAACATTCTTTCATTTGCTGAAAAGCCTTTTCTGCTTCGGGGGTCCATCGGAACTCTTTCTTCTTGACACAGTTGCGCAGCGTGCTGATAAAAGGGTATGACTTTGCGGCGTGATTTGATAAAAAACGGTTAAGCGCGGCGAGGCGGCCGGCTAGCCGTTGCATCTCTTTGATTGTACGCGGCGATGGCATTCGCTCTATGGCCTGGACTTTTTCCGGATTCACTTTGAAGCCGCCGTTTGTGACTATGAAGCCTAAGAACTTCCCTTCTTCCATGCCGAAAGAACATTTGGCTGGATTCAACTTCATATTTACGCTGCGCAATGAATTGAAGGTTTTTTCGATGTCTTTCAACATTTGGTCCTCTTCGGGACTTTTGACCACTAGATCATCGATGTAAACTTCAATATGCTTTCCGATGTCACCGGCGAAGGTCTTGTCCATCAATCGCTGGTATGTGGCGCCAGCGTTTTTCAGGCCGAATGGCATCTTCGTATAGCAAAAAATCCCCAGATCAGTGCGAAAAGCCGTCTTGTCTTCATCCTCGAGCTTCATTTGAACTTGATGATACCCCTTGTAGCAATCCAAGAAGCACTTCCATCCGTATGGCGCGAGAGAGTCTATCTTTTTGTCGATCTCAGGCAGAGAGTAACAATCCTTAGGGAATGCCTTGTTGAGATCGGTATAGTCAACACACATTCGCCATCCACCACTAGACTTCTCTACCATTACGGGGTTCGCAACCCAACTTTGATAACGTACTTCTCGCAGGATGCCAGCCTTAAGTAACTCGCATACTTGCTCATTCATTGCTTTCGTTTTGTCTGCTCCTAAGCTGCGCCTTCTTTGGACTTTCGGCTCAACCGAGGGGTAGGTATTTAAACAGTGCTCTGTGATGTCGCGTGGGACTCCGGTCATGTCGGCCGGGGTCCAGGCGAAAATATCCACGTTCTTGAATAGGAGCTGCTTGAGACGAGTTCTGATGTTTGGTGAGATAGCGTGGCCTATCGTCACCGTTTGCTCCGGATATTTGCGATTTAAAACCCATTTTTCAGGCTCGGTGGCTGAAACCTTCGCCGCTTTTGTTAGGCGCATCTCTTCTGTTGACATCACTTCCTTTTTTGCATAAACGATTGCCACCCCCGTCTTGGTTGGGAAACCAATTGCTGAGTGGGGGGTGGAAGTTATCATATTCAGCTCACCTTGCGTCTCTCTTCCGATCAGCACATCATGTCTTGACTTAACAGGCATCACCATGAAGTTAACGTTCGTTGTTCTTGAATGCTTCCCGTCAGAGAGTGTGACGGGGAAGCTAATTTGGCCTAGCGGGAAGACCATTTCATTGCAGAACCCAGACAGTGGGTAGTCAACTGGCTCAAGTCTCGCTTTGTCTTCGTCGTCGAACTGGTTAAAGCATTGTTCATAAATGATGTCTGCTGTACTCCCCGGGTCAATGAAGACGTATTCAGCTTCATAATGGCCGATGATACCGGTGATGACGATGGGTCGTGTGGCTCGGGGACCCCCGCGCACCACCGGGAAAATAACTTGCTGTTCTTGCCATGAAGGCTCATAAGGTCTCTTGCCTTTTTCTCTCGCGCTATACCTTGGTCCATTGACCATGTGTGTCTCTGGGCGTTGAACTTTCTTGTGATTTCCTTCATCGTGGCGATGGAGCTGTCGGGTTTCTTTGCGCACGTTTTTCACTAAGTGGCTCAGCTTTCCGCTCTTTAGTGCTCTCTCGATCTCTTGACGCAAGCTGTAACAATCATCTGTTAAGTGGCCTGTATCCTTGTGGAAATCACAATACAGATTGGGGTCCTGCCCCTTTTTGTTCGTCATAGGCCTGGGAGCCTTAAAATCATGGTTCTCCGTCATTAGCACCTCTTTTGGTGTTTTTATGAGCGGAGTCCAATGCTTTTCACGGTTATCATCTCGGACCGCCTTCCTATAGCCGATGCGATCAATAGTATCTCGCGCGTCTTCCTTATAGCGGGATCGTTCTTCGTAACGGGGTCGTTCATTATAACCGCTGGAGTGGTTGGCCTTCCACCCAGGGTTCTTGCCTTTGTTGCGCCTGTTGTCGTCGCGCGAGTGACCCTCTTTAGAAAATCTATCTTCAGAACGATAGCTGTTGTTTCGTGCGAGTGACTCTTCAGTTTGCGCGACTATCTTCGCGGCTTCCATGAGTTTATCCCACTCCTTTGGCATTCCATCTTTCCCAGTGATGGTTCTAATCAGGCTATCACAGCGGATGGCTTTCTTAAAATGGCAGCGCATGAGTTGTTCACTTACGCCACCGATCTCCAAACATTCTTTGTTAAAGCGCGTAATGAAATCTTCCAAACCCTCGTTATCTCTTCGCCAGATATCTTCAACTTCAGCTGTGTCGCGCTGGTATCGCCTTTGTTGACTGAAGTGACTCAGAAACTGAGTCCTGAAATCTACCCATGATTTTATCTTTCCCGGAGGAAGGCTGTCGAACCAGGCGCGAGCAGCCCCTGTTAATGTTTGGATAAACAGATGACACCACATGGGCATGTTCCAACCTCCCATGCAGCCCACGCTAGTAAACACTCTGACGTGATCGTCGGGATCAGTCAATCCGTTAAACTTTCCGACAGTCGGAGGCAACTTTTCTCTCTTGAGCGGCGCTAGTGCTATCTTTGGGATGAACTTTGAATGCTCTATAGCTTCCTCTGGTCGATAGGCGAGGCGAAAGTCACGCTCTGCCTCTTCGGTATACCCAACGTGCTGCCTTGGTTTGTAGTACTCGTGATTTCTTTGCAAACGATTGAAGACCGAAGATTCGTCATCGTTCTCCCAGGTTGGATCATTCGGGTCAGTTTCTTCCCACTCATCGTTCATGTTGCGCGGCGTGAGCCGGCTATGAACTGGGCCTCTCTGGAAGTTTGACGGTTCGTCATAGTAGCTTTCTGTCTCCCCCCGTGTATCGCGCGTGTCCTGCACGCTTTGTCTTCGGGTAGGGGGAGGTCTGTTGGCTCTTCCTTGGATATTTTGCGGCGGTGGCATATGGCGCGGCCCGTGACTTGGGCCGGTTGGTGTAACCAAGGAAGGTTCTGCCGTTAAAACTGCTTGTTGCGCGCTCAAGGATTGATATGCCGCGTTAATGGTGGCGAGCTGCTTGGCGTACCATGAGGCTGGGGTTTCGCCCTCTGGTAGCCCTAATAGCGCTGAGATATTCTGAGGTGGAGCTGGGTTCGAAGGTCAAGCACCGTTGTTTCCTGGGGTAGTTTGAGTGATGCGGGTGAAGCTCCCGCGCGGACCCCCTAGTGTTGGCTATCTCGATCTCGTCGATTTCTTCAACGTGTTGGGGTTGGATGTTTTGGTTATCCACCCCCAACGCTGCGTTAGGGTCTGCTCCAAGACCAACAAACTCGGGAATGATTCCTTGACCAGCCATGATCGAAGGAAGAAAAACAACGAAAACTCAGGAAAGAAGATGAGAGTGGTTTGTAGAAAAAATCGGTGGGCGCCAATGAAGAAACACGGAACTAATTACGGGACTAATCAGTTTGGTTTATGTTTCTACCATGATGGTTAATCTTCTTTATGGTTTCCTGAGCTCCTTAATGACCGTGGTTTATCTGCAAAACAGAACACCGTTACTCGTTAAGAGGGGAATGTGGGGGTTTCCCTCTTAACCGGGCTCCGGCGTGAGAATAAGTGACTGTATTTGGGGAGAGAATAAAGTATTAAGTGAGAGTAGAGGGAATGAAATGTTTAACCTGTGAAGTGAGCTCTCTATTTATAGCCGGAGAGGTGTAAGAGTATGTGGGCTGATGGGCCTTGGGCCGAAAGGCGACAACATGGAGGATATGCTCCTTGTCTCACTGGTGTCGACCGTTAGTGGCCTCTAGGAGTTTCATAGAGTTGGCGCAACGTGATTGGAGCCACGTGTCACTGTTGTCGGCCTGGTCGCCCTTCTGCCATCAGCAGGTAAGTGGAGATCGTGGGGCAGTTGTCTCTGCCCTGTGATTGGTGCCACATAGGCATCCTTAAGTACTTTTTGTCTCCTGCATGCCAGACGATCGTGGAGCACGATTGCGCAGGAACAGAAGGACCTTGATTGGCTCTTTTATTCTGCCACTTGTACCTTGTGTACTATCTGGAAAGGCCTTGCGCCGTAGTTACGCATGATTCTTGCTGAGCACGTTATTACGTCGCGCGAGGCATGGGCTTTCAGATGTTCTTTTTAGAATGCTAAGTGTTGCTTAACTGGAGTTTACTCTTATGTGGACCTCGCGCCGCATTACACGGATGTGTTGTAGCCCGCGCGAGGTTGGCAATCAAGGAAATTGCTGAGTAAGGAGTATGGTCCCGCGCGACCTTACATGGGGTTGCGCAGCTTTTTGGGACCATACCCCTTCACATTCCAAATACACCAACATGCCACAATTATAAGCCCCCTAACCACCTCTTTATACTCCTTGTTTCCTGGACAGAACTTATAGTGCTCCACGAGATCACCGAAAGAAAACGCAAAGATGTGAGGGATGTTAGCCCACTCACATAACCGATTCCACACCCTCAATGAAATCTCACAACCCGAAAACAGGTGATCTACTGATTCAACCGAATCCCCACAAAGGACACAAGAAACCGAATCAATGCGAATGTTACGCCGAGCAAGAGCTTTCCCTAAGATGTGAAATGCCAAGAATACCCTCATACATGAGCAGATTTAACTAAAAAATCTAACTGGGCTTGGTCTAAAGGACATAACGTGCAAGATTTTGAAACATTAAGTACAAAACTTGTCAACTTTTACGCTAAAGGACAGCGCCTGCAATTTGGTGTAAACATAAAGGACAAAACTTGTAATTTACTCTTTTATTTAGGTTTACTAGATATGATGTGTTTGTGTTAGCATATTTACTAAGGGGTTGTTTGGTAGCCTCTGAATGGTCATTAAGAGGCTAACTCTTAATGGAACCATTAAGAATTTTACCAATGAGAATGTAGAAGAATGTGACATGTGATGATTTACCATTCAGAGGTTACCTCTTAACCATTCAGACTTGAGGTTACCTCTTATTCATTCAGAGGTTTTAAATCATTCAGAGGTAGCATCTGAATGATCATTAAGAGGCTACCAAACAGCCCCTAATACTATGAACATATTGACCCTCAAGAAAATAAGATGAACAAAGAAAAAAAAAACTAAAAGGGTCGGCATGGGCGGTGGCATTGTCACCGGATCTTCACCTCAAATTCAACCTTTTCTTTCTTTCCATAATTATTATCCTATATATACGTATATACGCCTTTTCAATCGCCATTTCTGTATCCATACACTTTGAAATCTCAAAAAGAAAAAGAAAAATATTTCAAGGCAAGGAAGAACCAACCCATAAAACCCAATTATTAACGTTCTTTCTTTTTAGTACTCTCTCTCATCTTTCTTTCTCTCTCTCTCTATAATATACTTTACTTTGCCAGCTTCGCCTCGCTCTTCCTGTCCTTCTTGCCGTTTCTTCTCTCAATTCATTTCATCTTACACTTTTTCCACTAAAACCCAATCGAGATCTGAACCCAGGTATGTGTTTCTCTTCACCCATCCACGAATTTCACCTTTTCAAACTTAATCTCTACTGTCAACTAAACTGGATCTCAATTTGATGATCTGGGACTTCAATTGACGCTTTGTTTACCCTTTTGATGATCTGGGGTGTTGTTACTTTGTTGGTTTGATCTAATTGAATCTTTTTCTTGTTTCTTGTTGATGTTGATGTTAAAGTTTTTTGATTTCTGATGGATGTAATTGGTTGGATCTATTGATGGTGTTGGGTGTGATATGGGATATGTTAAAAATTGAAACTTTATGGAATCAGGAGAAAATTGTTGGTTGAAAGCCTGCAGATGTCAAGAGTGATGCATAAATCAGTCAACTTTTTTCAATTTTTTTTTTTTGGATAATTAACTGATTCAATTGAATAATAATAAAACTGCTCATTTATAAACTTAAATGTTTTAAAATAACATAGTATCATGATCATAGCTCTCATGTGTTCATGTAATCTAGAGGTGTTATAATCCTGAATCCCCACACATGCTTTTGTTTGTCCTTTTATAACTGTTTTACGGATGTAGTTACCGGTTTCGGATGATAATCTCTGCTGTTGTTTGTGTTAGATATGCACATGGAGACAGATTACAGATTTGTGTGAATTCTTGTATGCTGATGCAATTTTTGGGTAATTGTTAGAATACTTATTAAATCACATGAATCGTATGTAATTTGTAGGGAATTGCAATAGCGATTGCATCGTTGGATTCTGCATTTGTTTAAAGAAAATACAAGTTTAGAAGATTACAATATGGCTGGCTCTGCTAAAGCTCTGGAACCAGCATTTCAAGGAGCCGGTCAGAGAGTGTATCCTTAATGAATTTCTTACTTGCAAAATATTAAAAATCTGTTCATAGGTTAATATTGTTAGTTTATTTCAAATTTTCAAGCGCATTTGGTGTATAGGACTTTTACTTAACACATTGTAGAGGAACCGAGATATGGAGAATCGAAAACTTTCAGCCAGTACCATTGCCCAAATCTAATTATGGGAAATTCTACTCTGGTGATTCGTACATCGTATTGCAGGTGCTAATGATGTTTTACACTGTTCTTAGTTTCCCCTTATGTGCATCGTATTTTAATACTTTTGAGTTTACATCTTTTCTAATGTGTTTGTACAGACTACTTCTGGTAAGGGCGGTGCATACTTTTACGACATACATTTTTGGCTGGGAAAAGATACTAGCCAGGTAAAAACAATGTTATTTTATTTATTTTTCGTGAATTTTTTTATGTTATATTTGCTTAAGTGGCGTAATTTCATGACGAAAATCAGGATGAAGCTGGAACAGCAGCGATAAAAACAGTCGAACTTGATGCGATTCTCGGTGGGCGTGCGGTTCAATATAGGGAACCGCAGGGTTATGAGTCTGATAAGTTTTTGTCTTATTTCAAACCTTGTATTATACCCCTTGAGGGCGGTGTTGCATCTGGGTTTAAGGAAATCGAAGAAGAAGAATTTCAAATACGATTATACACGTGCAAAGGAAAACGAGCTGTCAAGTTGAAGCAGGTGTGTGAACCCATATGTATATACATGTGTGTGTGTGTGTGTGTGTATGTTAAGGGTGTGTTTATATATATGTGTGTGAAAGTATAAATTGTGTTCTTTATTCAGGTCCCTTTTTCTCGATCCACATTGAATCATGATGATGTCTTTATCTTGGATACTAAAGATAAGATATTTCAATTCAATGGGGCAAACTCGAATATACAAGAACGGGCTAAAGCCTTGGAAGTTATTCAGTTTTTAAAGGCTAAATATCACCAGGGTACATGTGATGTCGCAATTGTTGGTAAGACACGTTTCATGTACATTTACTTTAATAGTTCAATGTTGCATTTTTATGTGTTTCTAACCATTCTTTTATCATTTTCTGTAATAATATTAGATGATGGGAAACTGCAAGCGGAGGGTGATTCCGGTGAATTTTGGGTGATCTTTGGTGGCTTTGCTCCTATTGGCAAAAAGGTTGCAAGCGAAGATGATACAATTCCCGAAAAGACTCCACCGAAACTTTATTGGTATATTTCCCCTTATGTTGTTCCATTTATGTTTATGTATGTGGATAAACCTGATGAAAAGACTTGTAGACTGATTACGATGCTAACGTGCAAGTTGTGTTTTTGGTTGCAGCATTGCTGACGGTCAGGTTAAGGATGTAGATGGTGAACTTTCGAAATCTTTACTGGAAAACAACAAATGCTATCTATTGGACTGCGGTTCCGAGGTGTTTGTTTGGGTCGGTCGAGTAACACAAGTGGATGAAAGAAAAGCTGCCGTGCAGGCTGCTGAGGTAAGCCATGGGCTGGTCAAACGGGTTGGGTAACGGGTCAACCTGCGTGATTTTTTTCTCATTTTATAATAATTTATTTGTTAGTTATGATTCTAAACAGTATTGTAAACATTTTTAGGAGTTCATTACGAGCCAAAGTCGGCCCAAGGCAACGCGTGTAACTCGGCTTATTCAAGGTTACGAAACACATTCATTTAAATCAAACTTCGAGTCATGGCCATCGGGTTCAGCACCTTCTGCTCCTGAGGAAGGTAGAGGAAAAGTAGCAGGTAATTTTCGCTTTCCTTTATATATAAAACGCTACTTTAGCATTTTCAAGGAGTGTATGAGCTATCCCGCTTGTTTTTCTGTTACTAGCTCTATTGAAGCAACAAGGTGTTGGTCTCAAAGGGCTTGCAAAAAGTTCTACTGTTACTGAGGAAGTCCCACCTTTGCTTGAAGAAAATGGAAAAATCGAGGTTTGTTCACCGGCAATTTACGTTGCTCGTTTCCTTTTTACGGTATACGCGATTATATTTATTTATTTGTTTTTTTGTGTGTTTTAGGTGTGGCGGATTAATGGAAGTGCTAAAACACCTGTACCAAAGGAGGATATCGGTAAATTTTACAGTGGAGATTGCTACATTGTTCTTTATACCTACCATTCCAATGAAAAGAAAGAAGATTACTACCTGTGCTGTTGGATCGGTAAAGATAGCATTGAGGTAGTACACACCGCATTTGATTATAGCTTTTTTTGTATGTTTTAATTTTAATCCATGTTTGTGATTAGGGGTGTAAATTTCTCACACGGCCCGAACCTAACACGAAATTCGCGGGTTTGGGTTTAGAATAGGTTCGGGTTAGTGTCAGGTTGAACCCGCGAACCCGTTTAGCTAAACAGGTTGGGTTTGTGTCAACCCGGTCGGGTTGGCGGGTTGACCCATTTAACCCATTTATATTTTATCTTACTTTTTTACAATATGTTTCATGTCAAAAATCAAATTGGGTGTTTATTTTATGCCATAATTATAACATAAAAGAGAAATCGACATAAGATTTTGTAATTAAAATGTAATTGTATTATATACATTTGTGTATTTGTTGTAGTAAAGTTTAATTTTATTTTAATATATTAATTTGCGAAAAACAAACGAAAAATAAAAAAAAAATTGGGTTGAACGGGTCGTGTTCGGGTCAACCCGTGAATATTCGGGTCCTGTTCGGGTTCGTATGTATGACACAATTTTCGGGGTTTGGGTCGTGTTCGGGTTGGTCTAAAATTTTCGGGTTCGGGTCGGGGTTGAACCCGCCACCACACAAACACAACCCGGTAGCACCCCTATTTGTGATCTATCTTTGAGATAAGATGACATATCTTGCAACATCAGGAGGACCAAAACATGGCTGCTCGGCTAGCTACAACAATGTTCAACTCACTAAAAGGAAGACCGGTTCAGGTGGTGTATTTATCATATTATTATTATTATTATTATTATTATTTATTATTATTATTATTATTATTATTATTTATCCCGAATTTTAAATTTATTGTTGCGGTGATGATAAAGAAATGCATGTACGCATTATGGAACCTGCTATCTTTCTTTTTCAGGGTCGTGTATATCAAGGGAAAGAACCGCCACAGTTTGTTGCCATTTTCCAGCCAATGGTGGTGTTGAAGGTACTTCCGTCATATTCGTAATTTCTGAATTGTACATTGTGATATTAAATTCGAATGTTATGAAATAAGTGATAACGATTATTGGGATATTAGGGTGGATTGAGCTCTGGTTACAAGAACTACGTTGCAGACAAAGGATTGAACGATGAAACCTATAGTTCAGATGGTGTAGCCCTCATTCAGATATCGGGTACTTCCGTGCATAATAATAAAGCCGTCCAAGTAGAACCGGTATGCTCCACTTTCAAATATATTTTAAAAATTATTATTATGTATGGCTTCTGCTTATTCATTCTCACTTGTTATAATTGTTGGAAATAATCATCGATCTTGTTAAGTTCGTAAGTTTAGTTAGAAAACTTTGTTAGTAAAGTTAGTGCCCTAAATGTAAATATACGAAACATTGGGCTAGTATTGTAAATAGTTAGAATTATAAACGGTACGTCGCGTTCTTTGGTGAAACGACACGACGGTTCGCCGGCAGGGTTCTGGCCAGTATAAATAGGCTGGTGGTTTTCATTGTAATCATTCGTTCAATACAGAAATTATCATACGAACCGTTTCATCTTAATTGTTCGTGTATATCTTGATTTTGTTTATATTATGTTAATCGATCCATTTAAGGTCCATCATTAAATCATCATAGTGTTATTATTAGACCCTAATCTGAAATTTGTACAATACTTTTTAACTTGCTGGATAATAATATTTTTGTAAGATTTAAGTTAACCAATGCTTATAAAATATGTAATTACTGAAGATCTTAATCTTGAATTAAGTAGATAAGGATAAAGACGGGTTATAGATAATTCTTGGTAAATTATTTATTAGGTTTTTAATATTTTAATTAGGGATAATTGTTAGTTAATTAGATATGGTTATCTTGTTAGTTATTTTATTATTTAAGATAAAGTTTGAGTTTGCTTAGGATTAGAACGAGTCTATAAATAAATGGTTAGGCCTATTGTATTTGGTGTGCTTTGATTGATGATAATAAATGAGTTGAACAGTTCGTTCAATCTCGTGTTTTTTTGTGTTCGATCAAGGGCCTGAATTTCCAACAATTGGTATCAGAGTTTGGCGGTTTTGAGAGTCGTTTTCGAGAAGGGTTATAGTCGCTTATGGCGGTAGTTAGCGGCTGTCCAGGTGGTGTTATAGTCGCTGATTTAGCGCAGAAACGATCGACATACTTTTGAATGGCAATAGACGGTGCAAAAGGCGGCGAAGGTGGTGAAGATTGTCTTGTTTGTTCCGCATGGTGGGATCTGGATGAAGTAAAAGACTTATGTGGATGAAGGTCACATGGGATTTTTTTTTTGTAATGTTAAGGAATTCCTTCATTGAAAAGATTAAAAGTTGGAAGTCAAATAAGGAGGTCTTTCTTGGGATCAATACAACGGGAGGTGGCATGTGGTGTTGTCACGCGCGATGTGGGGAAGTGCCAATAGGACTGCATGGTTCTGGTAGTGTTCGGCAGCAGTTAATCAAGAAGAAGCGGTAGATTTAACCGGGTTTGATAGTGTTTTGTTTTTGGCGTAGACTTTTTCTCGTCAAGGAGGGAAATCGCAACGAGGTGTTCGATTATATTTTGGCGGAAAAAACCAACGGGTGTGTCGCGGAAGGAACAGAAGAGCGAGGAGGATTAGGGATTCATTTGGCGACCGAGGGACGGAACAACAGGTGGTTGTTGTCTTTGTTGGTGGGTTGATATTAGTGGGAAGCTTTGAATCTTGGCGTGTCTAGCAAAGGAAAGAAGAAAACGCTAGAAGCGGGAAGCTTGTTTTTTTCTTTGAACGGTGGTCAAGAACGGTGTAGTTTTGGTGACCTAGGAGGAGGGATATCAAGATTGATCAAGGGATTGAAGTTGTGTTAATGGAGCGGATATGAAGAAACGGGTCCAGTTCAAGATTAAAGTGGAGAATGAAGACCTTAATCTTGAATTAAGGAGATAAGGATAGAGACGGGTTATAGATAATTCTAGGTGAATTATTTATTAGGTCTTTGGGATTAGGATCAAATACAAAGGCTCCTAATTTTAAGAAGGGTACAAACTACAAAGGCTTCTAAAAAAAACCCACTACAAAAAAAAAAAAAAAACCTAAACACCCCAAAACCTAACCCCCCCCCCAAAAAAAAAAAAAAAAAAAAAAAAAAAGTGGGGGGTTTTAGGTTTTTGGGTGGTGGTGGGGTGGGTGTTTAGGTTTTGGGTGGTAGTGTAGTGGGTTTAGGTTTTAGCTTATTGGACACTTGTCACTCTATAAATCCTTCTTACAATTAGGAGTCTTTGTAGAATAACTTAGCCCTAGATCTTTGATATTTTAATTAGGGATAATTGTTGGTTTGTTAGATATGGTTATCTTGTTAGGATTAGAACTAGTCTACTATAAATAAATGGTCAGGTCTATTGTATTTGTTGTGCTTTGATTGATAATTAAAGAGTCCAATAGTTCGTTCAGTGTGTGTTTTTTTTTTGTTCGATCATAAATGGTCAGGTCTATTGTATTTGTTGTGCTTTGATTGATAATTAAAGAGTCCAATAGTTCGTTCAGTGTGTTTTTTTTTTGTTCGATCAAAGGCCTGATTTTCCAACAATTACGATCTCTTTCAGGTGGCAACTTCATTGAATTCTTATGACTGCTTTCTTCTTCAATCTGGTTCATCGTTATTCACCTGGCACGGAAACCAGAGTACGGTTGAGCAGCACAACATAGCTGCTAAAATTGCTGAATTTTTGAAGGTATGATTTTAAACAGTGAACTTCATATTATTAATATAACATTTAAGGGTGCTTGGCTACAGTGCCAAACACCCTAAACCCCTTCAACTTTCTGCATTTATATTTATGCCCCCTCAATTTTAACTTAAAAACACTACTTTTTCGTAATGTTTTTTGAAAATGAATCAGGTCTAATATAATACGTTTACGTGCTTATTTTTATGTACATTTTCAGTTGGTGTACGTTTTGACGTAAATTTTGTTCTGAAACGAGTTGGGTCAAAGTATACTATGTTTTCATTCGATAGTATAAATTCGAATTCTTTACATTTCGAAGCTGCCGCAACGTGCGACGGGTAATAAACACTATTATGCACGTATCAGTATAAAATATAAATTCAAGTTGGTTTACGTTTTGACGATTTTTTTTTTAAGAAATGAGTTGGATCAAATATAATATGTTTTCATGCTTATTTTTATGTATGTTTTCAGTTGGTCTACTTTTTGACATAAACTTTGTTTGGAAATGAGTTGGGTCCAATATAATATTTTTTTATTCATCGGTATAATTTTGAGTTACTTTATGTTTCGACGCTGCCAAATTACTAGTTTGTATATATAAATAGAATGATAATGTAACCGTTATTTATGGTCCATAATATTTTTTTTTTAAATCGTTCAGCCCGGTGCCAACATCAAGTTCGCCAAAGAAGGAACCGAGAACTCAACTTTCTGGTTTGCACTCGGAGGGAAACAAGGTTACACCAGCAAAAAAACCGCACCGGAAACCAGCAGGGATCCTCACTTGTTCGCATTCTCATTCAACAGAGGTTTTATTTTACGTGGTTATTTTTAATATATTTTTAAATCAGTATATGCTAAAATCTGACTAATTTGTATTTCTGCCGCTCTGTTGTGGATCCATAGGAAAATTTGAGGTTTGTGCTTTTTGTTGTATATACACAATTAACTTAAATTATTTATTTCTCCGTTAAAAGATTGTTAAGTTATGTTTCCTTTGTATGGCAGATCGAGGAAATCTACAACTTTTCACAAGATGATCTGTTGACCGAGGATATGTTAATATTAGATACACACGCTGAGGTGTTTGTTTGGGTCGGTCAGTCTGTAGACTCGAAGGAAAAGCAAAGTGCCTTTGAAATCGGACAGGTACTCGTTTAGCATAGTTTCTATCTGTTACACGGAAGCTTGTTTATGTTGTTTAATATGTTTTTAATGAAACTTTATATCAGAAATACGTAGAGTTGGCTGCATCTCTAGATGGGCTATCCCCATGTGTGCCTTTATACCGAGTTTCGGAAGGAAACGAACCTAACTTCTTCACAACATTCTTCTCTTGGGATCCTGCAAAAGCCAATGTATGCTTCGTTCTTATTTTCTTAATATTTTTCGCTTATAATATGAGAATTATCTTGATTTTTAAGTAAAATGCGATCAGGTTCAAGGGAACTCATTCCAAAAGAAGCTTTTGCTACTATTCGGGTTCGGTGGAGGCGGCAATTCTGGAGAGGTAAATCCGTAAACGAATCCCAAAAGCATGCTCGAACCTATCGAAAATTTTTGTTTGTGTTTTTTTAAGATTTCTGATTTTTAACAGAGTCAGGATAAGTCAAACGGAAACCAGGGTGGGCCTACTCAAAGAGCCTCAGCGTTGGCAGCCTTGAACTCCGCTTTCAAATCATCACCGACCACTAAATCTTCAGCTTCTCCGAAAGTACCGAGTCGAGGTTCGCAGAGAGCAGCTGCAGTTGCCGCTTTATCTTCGGTTCTCACTGCTGAGAAAAAGGGATCATCCGATGCTTCTCCAGCTCGGCCCGTTAGAAGCACTGATGCTTCTCCAGCTCGGTCCATTAGAAGCCCACCGTCTGAAACTGTCTCACCTGGTAGTTAACCGTTTCCAGTGATTCTGCATATTCTTACTGTGGTTAAAAAATCTTTGAATCGAAACTAAAGTATCCGCTTTGCAGCTGTAGCCAAAAGTGAAGAAGCTTCTGATAGTAATGAAGGTTCGGAAGTTACCACCGAGACATCTGACCTGGTTCAAGAGGCCAATGGAGACGGTTCAGCGCCAAAGCCAGAAGAAAATGAATGTGAGAGTGTAGACAGTCAAAGCACTTTCAGTTATGAACAACTCAGGGCTAAATCCGAGAATCCAGTTAAAGGAATTGACTTTAAAAGAAGAGAGGTTTTTTTCTTTTCTTTTCTTTATTAAATAATTCGAGTAAAATGCCGTTTTCGTCCCCGAGGTTTGGCCAGTTTTGAGACTTTCGTCCAAAGGTTCGTCTTTTTCGCATCTGGAGCCAAAATGTTTGAAATCTTGCCATTTTCATCCGGCTCATTAACTCCATCCATTTTTTTCCGTTAAGTCGGGGGGTATTTACGTTTTTTTTTTTTGTTAACTTAAAGGGCAATTCAGTCTTTTGAATACTTGTACATTATGCTAAATGCTTGTACGTAAAGTGAAAAAGACTGAATTGCCCTTTAAGTTAACAAAAAAGACGAAAATACCCCTGACTTAACGAAGAAAAATGTATGGAGTTAACGAGCCGGATGAAAATGGCAAGATTTCAGGGTTTTTGGATCCGGATGCGAAAAAATAAACCTTTGGACGAAAGTCGCAAAACTGGCCAAACCTAAGGGACGAAAATTACTCAAATAATTCGATCAGCTGAATATCTTCAGTTGTTGTTTTGCATGATAATATGGTTTGTTTATCGGTTATTTAGGCTTATCTATCTGCTGAAGAATTCGAGGCGGTACTCGGGATGACAAAAGAGGCGTTCTACAAAATACCGAAGTGGAAGCAAGACATGATGAAGAAGAAAGTTGATCTGTTCTAGGAATTGAAATGTGGGGCAAGATAAGATTTATTCTTTCAATTCTTAGTTTATCATTGTGCTTGTGTTTTGATGATTATAGGAGTTAGTATGGGTCGATTAATGCCCGAGTAAAGAGTGATTTTTTTGCCTCTCTTTTGCTGCTGCTGCTGAATGTTTTTTGTTTTTGAATTAAAAAATTGTATCTGGGTTTGAGTTTGTTTGTGATATTTATTGTTGAAAAAGACTGTAAATGGTGATGTGTTTGTATTTGAGAACTCAGATATTAAGGGCTAAAAGAGTATGTTGTTTGGTATTTACGCGTCTTTCATTTCGTGTTTTGTAACATCCAGTTTTTGTATGTACGTTTCGTATAGAATTTTATAGGTATATACGTTTTCGACCCCCCGGTTTTATAAAAAAAAAAGCTTACTTGTATAGAATTTTTAGGTCCGGTGACTTCCGACCCCCCGGTGGAAATTTTCAAGCTTCGCCACCGGTAAAGGGCGAGTATATTTGGCCAATGTACAATCTGTTAGGGGCATTCACCATACCACTACGATAATACCAGTAGGCACTAAGGTTTAATGGCCCATTTAACTGGTTCAAAACTCATTTCCAACCTGTCAACACGTTCACAACTCATAATCGTGTTTGACACGTTTGGGCATTTAGGTAAACGAGCTACATAGTTTCATATCTTTGACATGAATAAATATATGGGTCGGTTTTGGGTTCATCGATTCACTTGACAACTGAAAGCCTGACATGATTAACATGCCTAATCAAAACTATTGTTGATTAAACAAGTTTTGTTGAAGATATACCTAAAATATCCACAACGCTTTACAAGCTTGAAAAAAGAGATTGACTAAAATTTTTACGAACTTGAAATTTACTTGTTAAATATTCATGCTCATTATTTTACTTACATTGGAGAAAGTCCAACTTGAATCATGTTCAAATTCAAGTGGGTTGATAAAACTTCACTCGTTTGTAACTCTAGATAGGTAGCTAGCTAATTTAAGAATGAAATGTTTTTAATTTTAACACATATATGAATTTATGCTCTCGTGTTTTCTTTAGGATTATTGGATTTTAATAATCTCGATTATTCACTATTGGCCACCAATAGTCTAATTTCAAAAATAACTACTGGCACTCTCAACTATTAATATATTGGCCTTCGATGGACTCTGACTAACAGAACCATAACGCCGTCAGTCTCCGGTCGTCGGAAAACGTTTTTGACCGAAAAACTCATTTTTGGCTGGAAAACTCAACATTTCGTCCCAAACCTCTGTGTAACCTTATTACGGATCTTTAGGAACTTTTTTCTAGTAAAAGCCCCAATTATTGAAGTCGCTGAAAACTCCTTTTTTTGTCGGAAAACTTTTTTTGGCTGGAAAACTCAACTTTTTGCCCGGAAAACTAAACATTTTCGTCCCAAACCTCTTTATAACCTTAGATCGGACCTTTAGAAACCTTTTTCTGGCTAAAAACGGTTTTCCGGCGACCGGGGACTAACGACGTTAGGGTTCTGTTAGTCAGGGTCCATTGGTGACCAATATTTCAATAATTAGGACTGTCAATGGTTATTTTTAAAGTTGCGACTGTTGGTGACCAACGACGAATAGTTGGGATCATTAAAATCCAATATTCTTTTATTTTATTTTATTGTAGATAGTATAACATTTATGACATATTATATATAACACGTTACATATTATTATATATATCAATTTACAACGTCCATTTGCGCCAGTGTAGTTTTCTCTTTTTGGTTTTGACCCAAGAGTTTCTTACTTTCCTTTTGGGACACTTAGGTGGTGTTTGTTTTTTGGGCAAAAGCTCTTCTGAGCACTTATGTCTGCGTCGCGCAGACGCGCGCAGACCTTTGGGTCCTGCAGCTTGTTTGTTTTCTTGAAGAGCTTCTCACTAAAAACATCTTCCTCACCTCTTCCCCAAGCAGATATCAACCCAAGTCTTCAAACCTCTTCTCCCCCTTCTCCCTCCAGCTGACACCACCTCCTCTGTCACCACCTCCACCTCCGACACCACCTCCTCCGCCGCCCACCTCCACTCCGCCACCACCTCCACCTCCGACACCCATCAGGCTTAGCTACTGAACTTGTATTTTGCAAAGTAATTTGTTTCGTAAATCCCTTAAATCCATCAGGCTTAGCAATTAGCATATTATCATTATATTATAATACCTATTATATATATCAATTTACAACGTCCATTTGCGCCAGTGTAGTTTTCTCTTTTTGGTTTTGACCCAAGAGTTTCTTACTTTCCTTTTGGGACTTAACAACTGACACACATAGTACATCGGTAACTAAGAGCCGAAGAAAGAACGATGGAATCCGGTGAGTACGTCGGCGCGTGAGGTGTACCTATCCACGTGGCACCATCCTATAAATCGACGTTTTCATTTTCCACCAAAGCCCGAAAGGTAAATGTGCGTAATAAAGTTTCCGGCAGCGGCAAGGCCGCAAGGCCACCACGTCTCCACCAATGTGATGAGACTATGGACATGCAAACCATCATGCGTGAGTAATTCGTACCGACGAGCGGTGGCGGTGGGAAGGTACCGCAGAAGGGGGCAATGTTCTCAGTTCTCACCGTCATTTGGGGTGTATTTTAAGATTGTGATGTTGGCCGGCGATGACCAGGAGGGAAGTGGTTGACTACCGGCAGAGAGATTAGCAAGACAGTGAATAGGTGGTTGTGGTTGTGCGGTGACGGATTGATAGTTGTGTCGTGGCTGGTGATGCCGCGGTGGCGGTGTTGTGTTGATGGTTGAAGAGAGAGGGCGGTGTTTTACTTTACTAATCTTTCTAATCTGACTGGTTTAACATTGTAAATTAAGGTAATTAAATGCTATAGCATGTTTGCTACAATGTTAATTTTTTGTCTCGCACATTTATAGTCTAAATACCGATACCGATCAAACAACGTTGATACTGGTATCAATATTCGTTTTTATTGTTTCCAAGCGATGTAAAACACATGTCTATATCTTTTGGCCATATTAAGAATTCAGAATCTTTATTGGTATTCAGTTTTATTGTTTTCGATCAATGTAAAACACATGTCGATATTCTTTTGGTTATATTATGACTTTATTTTATGTCTCTCTTTTGTTTGTTATAACGAGTGAGTGCTGGTACCGTAATAAAACAAACAGATACTGACTGAATTCCCATCATTCATGCCATCATTTTGTCTACGTTTTCATCTAAAATTTGTTAAAAATGGGTCGCCCGCCGCGAAGCGCGGGAACTATCCCTAGTCATATCCAATATATTATGTATTTTAATTTAATGACGTTACATATTATATCCTATATCCAATATATTATGTATTTTAATTTAATGATTGACGTTTGAACCTCAAAACAAATATATGGATAAAAGTAGGGGTTTTCCATCTACACACCCTCCTGTCTATCTACACACTTTTTGAATTCAATACGCATCGTATAGGCCTATACGATGCGTATAGAATTAAAGTAAAAAACATGGCAGACTGACAGGTGCAGGTTGTGTCTGGCAGTGGGTTTGATACGCATCGTATAGGCCTATACGATGCGTATCAACCCCTGTTTTTTTGAATTTATTTTTTGTTGTGTTGTGTCGAATGCGAACCCGAGAAACGAAAGGGATTTCGAGCAGTTGGTCGATGATATGATTGATAAAGATATTGGCACGATTATTTCCATTTTCAAGTATTATTAAAACCATTCAAGCCAACCAGTCTACAATGTGGTTCCCAAATTGCGGAACTTAATCCCAGATTGTCTAAATAAACACCTTTTCAAGTTTGCACAGTGGGAGAAAAGACCAGCATCTCTGTCAGTATTGTCCTTTAAATTCGCATAAACATATATTCGTTTCATAACCTCCTCCTATAAATCAACCACAACTCACCCGATACGTCTTCTCTGGATCACACATGATAAAAGCGCTTCTTTAGACAATCTGGGTCACATATCCGACAATAGGGCCCACGGATCTTATGCCCACCCGAGACTGACCTCTGGATCACACATGATAAAAGCGCTTCTTTAGACAATCTGGGATTATGTTCTGTTTCTTCAAGATTTACGTCTGATGTCCAAGTTTGATCACATGATAAAAGGGGAAAGCTAATGGAACACCTGATTGAGAGAAACTTCTTCGAGCTAACCGCCGATATCTCATCCTTCTGTTGTTTAGTACTTCCGAGATAATTCAAGTTATTTCAGTTATTTCTGTTGATTCAATACTTCAACGTATTTTAGTTGGTTTCGAATATACCCAAAGAGATCTGACCCAACCGAAATCCACTTCCGAGACGATTCAAGTGAGTCCTATGAAGCAAGTGTCGGTCTATTCAATTGAGAGGAAACATTGCATGACTTGAACGAGTCAAAGTTAACATTCAGATTCAGATTCTGTTCTGTTTCTTCAAGATTTACGTCTGATGTCCAAGTTTGATCACATTTGACTTCATCGGCGGCAGTCCAATGACTTTCTTGAGTCACATATCCGACAATAGGGCCCACGGATCTTATGCCCACCCGAGACCGACCTCTGAATCATCATAGCAGACGTGTCGGGTTCTTCTGCTAGTGGTGGGGCTTCCAATGCTCACACAGGGTGATAAACAACGCTGATATCATCATAGAAGCGTTGGGATTCAAGGGTTTATGAGTCAATGTTAACATTCAGATTCAGATTCAGAAAGCAGATGATTTTGTACTTGGTTTATTCTCTTTAATCTATTAGAACGATCCTTGTTTTGTCACGTACATGCGTTTAATTCTCAACAAACGATAACTTTATAACTTTATAGTGTGTGATTTGACCAGGAAATGATTGGAGGTGATTGCTACTTTTAATAAGATGTCATAGTTGTCAAATTCGATTTCAACAAATCTTTTCCTTTTCCTTCAATTTCTAGAACATTCTCCGTATAATAGATTACGTGTCGGGTTCTTCTACGGAAACAGTGGCTATGCGAAATACAAATCGCAGCCGCAACGGGTTTCTAACTTTATGCTTGCATCCACCACAGTGAATATTATCTATCTATGTGTGTCACATCCATCCTGTTATAGCAATCGATATGATTAATTTTTGGGAAATCTATTTCGACACCCCATTTGTCTATCTACACACCTTGCATATTTTTTCCTAATTAGCGTTGTTAACTACCAAAAGAATGCATGCACAAATAGTTCTAGTGGACGAAGCAAAGAGACCGCCTTCTTAACAAAAGTATGTTATTCCAAGATATCAGCGTTCTTTAATCTATTAGAACGATCCTTGATTTGAGAACCTGATACTGTTATAACAGCAGAGACGATTCAAGTGAGTTATGTGAAGCAAGTGTCGGTCTATTCAATTGAGAGGAATCATTGCATTAAATCTCTGTTGAAAACAAGTGGTTGTAATGATGGAACCCTTGATTTGAAAAAACATTTTTGAGAAATTTATATTTCAATACGCATCGTATAGGCCTATACGATGCGTATTAATCGATGATTTTACTGAAATACCCCTGGTTTTCTGATAAATTCAGGGGTATTTTTGAGAAAATTCAAAGTTTAATATGAATCGTATAGGCCTATACGATTCGTATTACGCTGATATACGATACAACATAGGCCTATACGATCGTATATGACATTATTTCAAATTTTATGTTATCGTGTTTCCCTCGGTTTGACGCGTATACGTCTCGTTTTTTGCCGAACTTTCGCATATTTTGTCGTTTTATTACGTATACCTTCAACATAAGTCGTTTCGGTGCCGTTCGGTTGCGTGCGAATATCTTATTCTATGATTACGTACAGTTTTGTTTGAAATCAACCTGAACTCCATAGTGCCGTATTATATGTACACGTGTGTGGAAATATCGTTAGTCGCGTACTTTGACGTATTTTTGCGTATTTTGACGTATTCTAACATATTGTTGCGTATTTAATAGTATTTTTGACGTATTTTATCGTATTTTAACGTATTTTAGGGTATTTTAGCATATTTTAACGTATTGTAACGTATTTTTGCGTATTTTAACGTATTGTAACGTATTTTAGACAACAACAGATAATGAACGGATTGTTGGACTTCTTGTTCCTAATGTACGCCTCAATTCATCTTTTTTACTCTTTTCTTCGATTTCAACAAATAGTACCGAAACCGTTTTTTACTACGGAAACAGTGGCTATGCGAATTTGGTTTCTTCGGGCTTATGTTGATGGATAACGCAAACAAGTTCTCCACAGTTTGTTATTCAAATCTCTATCCGGTCATCTTTCCAAACTGCAACACACGATAAGTTCTCCAAAAGAATGCATACACAAATAGTACCGGGACCACTGTAATAGACACATGTCACATAGTTTGAACGAGTCTAGAACACTCGTAATCCTCAACCGGCTTTGAAACCGGACGGAATCTACGAAGAAACTGTTCGATTTCACGGTGAGTGGAGAAATTAGCGTAGTATATAATACGGTTATACAATGGGGAATTCTATTTCGACACTTTCCTATCTATCTACACACCTTACTTTTTCAATACGCATTTGTAACGTATTTTAGGGTATTTTTACGTATTTTAGCGTATTGTAACGTATTTTAGCATATTTTATCGTGTGTTGCAGTTTGGAAAGATGACCGAACAGAGATCTGAATAACTAACTGTGGAGAACTTGTTTGCGTTATCCATATTAAATCAAACGTTCATGTATCACAAGGAATGACCGATCTAAGGCAGAGAACCTGATTCAGATACACAAATTCGATTTCAACAAATCTTTTCAAGGTCTTAAGTGATGGACAATTGGTTAAAAGATGTAGAAGAGTTTGTGTAGAGATCTTTACAGTATGGTTTCTCGACAAATAAAGTATGTTAGTTTCTTGACAGTATGGTTTCTCGACAAATGAAGTATTATCTGACAAAACTCAAAACAATTGTACTTGCTACGTCAGATGTTAGCTCGGAAGTTCTATAACACAAAGTAATCTATTAGAACGATCCTTGTTTTGTCTACGGAAACGGTGGCTTTGGGAGTGGATCGAGGGATACGCTTATCTATACTGGTCAAGGTGGGCATGGTTTGTTCGGGAGTAAATCACCACCCAAAGATCAACAACTTGTGATTGTCGGGTACTGCTAGTTATTCGGAATGTTTCGAATCATCACATAAGAAGTGTCGGGTTCTGCTAGTTATTCGGTTTGGAAAGTGGACGAAGCAAAGAGAAACTGATTCTGTTGTTCAGTACTTTCGTGTGCTAAATAGTTCTAGTGGACGAAGCAAAGAGACCGCCTTCAAATAATGTTTCCTAGATGTTTGAAGACCAACAAATGTCCAAAGTGCTGCTTCTTCGTTCGGATGACGGAAAGCTGCTACCGCGTGACAAGAAGCTACCTTGCAAAAATTAAAAAATTAAATCGACACCCTCAATACGCATAGTATAGGCCTATACGATGCGTATTACTTTTTGGCGGGGGACAATGGCAGCCTTTGGCAGGCATAGAAGTTTGAACCCACCTCAATACACATCGTATAGGCCTATACGATGCGTATTGAGGGTGTCGATTTAAGCCCCAAGGTGTGCCAATAATACGACCCTAAAAGTATTCACAAACAGAATAATAATTGATCAGATATTTAACATGAGCGGAACCTCTCAATATTCACGTTAACATCCAAGCCTTCTCAATTGAATGAAATTACAAAAGTTTATAATATATCAGAGAACTCAATATTATTGAATACAAACGAAGAACACGGATTATATTATCAGAAATTCTTCACAGATACAAGTGATTCAGTCATCACAGATTGATTGACTGATTAAACTGAAATATCAAAGCTGATAAACAAAGACAGCTGAACCCTTAAAGCTCTCGCGCAGAACTTGCGAGAAGAAGGGGATGATGCAATGTTTTGTAAAAGGTGAAAAGTGTGTCTGATGATGATTTCTTACACACCAACCAGCAGGATAAATAGCAAACCAAACCCTAGAGGGGTCTTCACAGCTATACACGACTACAGCCCAAAAGAAGTCCAGCAAGGCCCAAAACCAGGAAAAGAACTGGCCCACCTTGCAACACAAAAAAGACCGTTAAAGTAAAGAATGCAAATAAAAAGAATTGGAATGATATTAAAACTGAAGTGCTAATATCTTTAACACCCCCCTCAGCTTTAATACCAAATGGATTAGAGAGCGCCAAACACTTACACATTTTGAGATGATCAGCTGGTTGTAAACCCTTGGTAAAGAGATCCGCACATTGATTTAAGGAAGAGACGCCGACTGTTTTTACCATTCCAGATGCAATTTTTTCCCGAAGGAAAAACAAATCAATTTCAAAGTGCTTAGTTTTGTCATGAAAGACTGGATTCGCTGCTATGGACAACGCAGCAGTGTTATCACATCTTAACTCAATCGGCAAAGTAACTCTGACCTGTAACTCATGTAAGATGTTAACCAGCCACATTATCTCACATATGGCAGCACACATAGATCTGTATTCTGCTTCAGCAGAAGATCTAGATACAACGCTTTGTTTTTTACTTTTCCAAGAAATCAAGGACTTTCCCAAAAATATACAAAATCCTGTAACTGACCTTCTGCTATCAATACTCTTAGCCCAATCAGAGTCGGCATAAGCAGATAACTTAAATTTATTGTCACACCCCAACCGATGGCTGAAACATCGGAGTGAGACGAAATAGATTGCTCGAGACATCATAACACTAATAATTGTGACAAGTATTTAAATAGTAAATTTCATTTCATTTCTAAAGAATAAATTACAGGAAATTGAAGTAAATACAACATCATGAATAATGAAATACAATGCAATAAGAATACGAATTAAAGTGTGTATCTAAGCATCCTACTAGATTCCATCCATCACCAACATCATCGCTAAACCTGCAACATGTTTTAAAAAGCATAGTTCAATACAAAGGTATTGGCGAGTACACAAGTTTTAGATTCGTGTCATGTGTATAAAAGGTATTTTCAATCCAACATAGCATTTTGGTATACAAGGTCAAACTATCATGCATAACTAAAAGTCAAAACCCAAGTGTCCACTAGTATAATAGCATCCCTCGATGTAGCAATATCGAGACCGTAAAGTATGAATAATAGCATCCCTCAATATAGCAATATCGAGACCGTAAAGAATATAACTTAACAAATACCCCGTCAGGTGGTGTGCTACTCCTATAGTGCTATAATTGTTAAGGCGGGTTAACAAATAGTATGAATTCTAGCATGAACATAAGCATAACAAAGCATGTATAAGGATTGATTGAATAAAGCATGTTTGTGAATCGTGCATTTTAACAAGTAAAACATGTTGCACCCAAAGTGTGTTAAAAGGAAAATGGGTCAAGTGTACTCACAAAATTGCTAAGTCTTCCGATTATCCAAGTATGACGAGTTGATGAGATTAGGAGGATGGAGCACCGAGGTCACCCTATAAGAGTAAACGATGGTGCATTAGTAAACGGAATTCTGACGGAGGATTTGGAGTGGAATATAAAGTATATCGAGTCGATGGATAAGTATATATATATATATACATATATATATATATTATATAGTTAATGCAATAATTCTAAATTAAGTTTATCGAAATTATGATAGAAGTATCGTCAAAATAGACACACCTTTATATTTATTGTTATAAAAATTATTCGAATTCGATACGGTTTCATTTGTGATTCGACTATAAAGTATATGTATATATATATATATATATATATTTTAACGAAAAACGGGCAGAGTTCCCTCTGTTTTCGGACGATCCCGACAATACTAGTTGTCGATACAATTGTCAAAACTCAACAATAAACAAACAACAACAACAACAATATATATATATATATATATATATATATATATATATATATATATATATATATATAGAGCAGGAGTTGTGTGGAAAGTCTATGTTTCCTAGAAAGTCTAGGAAGCAATAGTATTTGGACATGTGTCATGGATGTATTTTAACTAGAATGGCAAACATGTAATTTCATATAGTAATTTTATTTTTGGTAATTATCTCAAATAACTAATATTTGCATGATCATATGTGTAACCGATTACATGCATGATTTTCGGGATTATAGTTTTTTTTGAATCCAAATCTCTTCCAAATATCACGAACACGAAACACATATCTATATATTATAATTTCGATCATTCTATTCTTCACCAGCATCGTTCATATTCAATATTTTTTCAGTGTGGAAAACCATGGCTTCGAACACACTTGTTGATTGTGGAGATGGTAATTACAATTACTTTTGTAGTTTTTTGTGTTGTTTATTATCATTTTTTTGCAAAATCGTCAGTTTGTTCTTGATGCTGTGTTTTAACAGCCAGAGAGGTTGAGGTTTTAGTGTTTAGTTGATTCTATAAGGTGACTGATGTTTTGTAATCTGAAGATTAATTTTTTTTATGAGAAGATATTTCATGGTGTGTTTTAAAATCCATATTTGTAATTTATGTGCCAAACCATCATCTTTGTTATTGGTGTTGTGTTTTAACAGTCATACATGTTCAGATTTTGTGTGTTTTAACAGTAATGTGTTTTACCAGTTATGTGTTTTAACATATCTTGAGGTTGTAGTCAACGTTTTTTATAATCTCAGTGAATGGTGTGTTTAAATAGTAATGTGTTTTAACAGTTATTGAGGTTGAATTCAATATTTTTTTATAGTTCCATCTTGAATGTTGTGTTTTAACAGTAATGTGTTTTACCAGTTATGTGTTTTTAACAGATATTGAGGTTGTAGTCAACGTTTTTTATAGTTTCTTCTTTAATGATGTGTTTTAACAGTAATGTGTTTTACCAGTTATGTGTTTTAACAGATATTGAGGTTGTAGTCCCCGTTTTTTATATTTTTCATTGAATGGTGTGTTTTAACTTGCATTATTTTGTTCTTTCCCATGGTTATTACTTTCTTAGCATTCAGGTCAGATTTTTTTTTGTTTTGGTGTGTTATATAAGTTCACTAGGTGGTAGCATGGTCATTATTATTTTTTTACATTGTGTTTTACAAATGTGTTATATGCTCATTTTTTTGTCATGTGTTGTAGATGCACCCAATTACCAATTACGTGGTGTTGAACAAGTCTCTCCAAACTCTGGAACAAAGAGATATATTCCAGATTCACCCTCTTCGTTGACGCCAGCAGAGGGCATGTTATTTGACACAGTTGATGATGCGTACAACTTTTACAAAACTTACACAGAAGCTGGAGGTTGGACTGTTAGGAAGGGCTCACAGCACGAGAACCGTGGTATTGTTATAAACAAGTATTTTTTTTGTTCAAAGGAGGGTCAAAAGGAGTTTCGACCGGTCGATACTTTAGTCGAACAACCGTCTGATAGGTGGGTACGTAGGGTACCATCCAAAAGGACCGTATGCCAAACTGCGATCATAATAAAGCTTACCGATGCCAAGAAGTATTTGCTGTATCATTTTACTGAGGCGCACAACCATGATTTTGTGCACGAAGAAGATTTACATCTTCTCAAGGAAAATAGAGGTTATAATAGACATAAGTATTTAAGATTTAGGGTAAATTACACTTTTCATCCTTTATGTTTATATCAATTTACAATGGTTATCCTTTAACTTTAATAAATACAGTCACAATCCTTTATTTGTAAAACCCATTACACTTTACGTCCTTTAGCGCTAACCAGGTTAAAACTTTTAATTAATTCTATGCATATAAGGGCAGTTTAGTCTTTTTTCATTAATTATTTATAGTATTTATTTAATAAGATTAAAATACAACCAACATTAAAATATAATTGTTTTACTTTACTCTTTACCTATCTCTCTCTTTCCCTCAACGTCTGCAAAAAAAACCCAACTCTCAAACACAAAGTTCATCATCTGCATTCAAAACAAAACACAACTCAGATCTGGCTTCAGATCCACTCCTATATTCGTCTACATCTATGGCATACAACTACAACCCCACCTTATATTTTCTGTTTTGAACTTATTATCCTCGTCAACAATCCCACACACGACTCAGATATAGATTTAGATCTGCATGTGTAGTTGCGGCTTTGCAACGACTCACCTCATTTTTTGTGAATACATACAAGCTATATAAACCCTAACAGCAACAATCTCACTACTATTGCAAATTCGCAACTATACATACACAATAAAATAACTATACAAATATTTTAAACAAAAAGTAGTAATTAGTGAAACTCACTCTCAACTCAGAAGACGTCTTTCGTTTGACTGCACCGGTGGAGGTCGATTTACCGTCGATGTTGCCGGAAAAGAAAAAAGAGTTGGACGCCGGTGTCATCAGTCTACGAGTTGCGACGTTGGCCATTACTAGTGGTGGAACCCTAGGTCGCCGATTGTTTCGTTGTGGATCATCAGCCTCATCACCGGAGTTGCAGGACTGTGTGTCGGAGGCCATTAATCGTTTCGTTGTGGATCGTTAGCTTCATCACCGGAGGTCCAGGAGTGTGTGTCGGAGTTCATTAGCTTCATCAGTAGATAAGTGACGATGGTTGTTGGTGGGTTTAATGGAGATGACTGATGGTTTGTTTAGAGAGAGAGTTCAAAGTGTGTGAGTAAGTGAAAGTGAAAGAGAAAAAAGCTAATTATATTTTATGTTATTTTATTTTATTTAAATTATAAATAACTAAGTAAAAAGACTAAACTGCCCTTAAATGAATAGACTTAACTAAAATTTTTGACCTTGTTAGTGCAAAAGGACGAAAGATGTATTGAATTTTCCTAATAAAGGATTGTGACTATAATTATTGAAGTTAAAGGTTATCCATTGCAATGTGATACAAACATAAAGGACGAAAAGTGCAAGATTTAATTAGTGGGTTGGGCTTGGGCCCAAGGCCCACAAGCCCAATCCCCGTAATTAGTGGCTCGAAATCCCTTGTGAACTCGTTTTTAAAAAAATCAAGCACTCCGTAACATCGTAAAATGATATTTTAGTATTTTAAAACACATAAAAAAATATATGGTCGGTTGTCGGTTGCGTAAAATGCGTTGTTTGCCGAAAACGTTTTTTACTGTGATTCCAAAAATAGGAAAACGAATACGTATTTTCTAAAAACGTGGAAATACTAAAATATGAGGCGTTACATTTATCACCCTTTTTAAACATTAAACCAGTACCAGGAGCACCTTTCAAATACCTCAACAACTTGAACGCAATTTGAGAATGAGCCATAGTTGGCTTGTGCATATATTGAGAAAGAAAATGAACAACATAAGCTATGTCAGGTCTGGTATGAGACAAGTAAATTAGTTTCCCAACCAGCCTTTGATAATCATTAATATTAACAAAATTATTTTCTTCCTTTTTACACAGATTTGTAATAACATTGTTTGCTTCATTAGGACATGAAACAGGTTTACATCCACTCATACCAAACTCATTCAATAAATCCATACAGTACTTTCTTTGAGTCAAACATGTTCCTTCTTGAGTTTTAATGACTTCAATTCCTAGAAAGAACTTTAAAAAACCTAAATCTTTGATTTTAAACTTAGACTGTAATAGATTTTTCACATTGTCAATTTCTTGTTTGCTATTACCAGTTAGAATGATATCATCTACGTCAACTAGCATAACAACAAACACATTTTCATCAGATTTTATGAACATAGAGTAATCACATTTTGACTGATAAAAACCCATTTTCAAGAGCACGTTTACAAGCTTTTCATTCCACATTCGGGGTGCTTGCTTTAGACCATACAAGGATCTATTTAGTTTGCACACTTTATTAAGATGGTTGTCATTCAGACCTCAGGCATAGACATGTAAACTTCCTCTTTTAAATTTCCATAGAGAAACGTCTAGTTGATAAAGCGGCCAATCATTTTGAACAGATAAACTAACAATACATCTAATGGTAACCATTTTTACGACAGGAGAGAAAGTTTCATCAAAGTCTATTCCTTCCCTTTGGTTGAACCCTTTAGCTACTAACCTAGCTTTGTACCTTTCAACTTCTCCATTTGACTTATATTTGACCCTAAAAACCCATTTGCAGCCTATAGGTTTTCTCCCCTTAGGAAGATCAACAGTAGACCAAGTATTATTCTTATGAAGAGCACTGAGTTCTTCATTCATGGCATTTACCCAATTACTATCCTTGATAGCTTCTTGATTGAGCTGGGTTCAAGAATTTTATTAACATTTGAGGCAAAACAAATATTATCAGGAGGCAAGTTAGCATAATTAACAACTCTCTCGTAACCGAATTTAACCTTGCCTTCAACCACATAATCACCAAATTTCTTAGGAATAGACACAGACCTAGTGGATTTTCTAGTAGTGGTATGAGTACCCTCAGGAAGGTTTGATTCTTCATTGCTATTGCTAGACTCAACCCTCATAGGATTAGGTTCAGGTTCATACACTTGTTGATTACCAGCCATGCCATCACCAGAGGATGGCTGCTGAGTATCAACAGGAGGTGTTGATTCACTTGAACTACTGTGTTGCTGAGTCACAGTAGCTGAATCAGTTTCCACCTTCTCATCATCATCGGGATTTATGTCACTTGAAGAATCATAAAGATAAAAAAAATTTGAATTATTTAAAAATTCAGTGTTATCTAGATCAGATTTTGAAAATAGCTTAGTTTTATAGGGAAAAACATTTTTGTGAAAGCAGACATCCCTAGAGAAGGTAAATTTCTTTTGATCTAGACTCCAAACTTTGTAACCCTTTTTTAAATTTGAATACCCCATAAAATACATTTTTCAGCTCTTTCATCAAGTTTATCAGGATTATTTAAAACAGTAAAGAAGCATAAGCAACCAAAAATCTTCAAGTGACTGAGAGAATGTTCAAATCCAAAAAGTAACTCATAAGGCGTTTTACCATTTAACACAGAAGAGGGTGTCCTGTTAATTAAGTACGAGGCAGTGAGAACAAATTCAGACCAGAATTTTAAAGGCTCACCTGACTGAAACAATAGAGCTATAGCAACATTGAGTAAGTGTCTGTGCTTCCTCTCAACAACACCATTTTGTTGAGGAGTGTAAGCACAAGATGTTTGGTGAATGATCCCATGTGACTTAACAAAGTTGGACATTTGAGAATTAACAAATTCAGTTCCATTGTCACTCCTAAAAACCTTAATATTTACTTCAAATTGAGTTTTCACAAGATTATAAAAACTTTGAATATTTTCAAAAACTTCAACTTTAAATTTCATCAGATATACCCAAACGGACCTAGAATAATCATCCACAACAGTGAGAAAGTATTTGAATCCTTCTATGCTTGAGACCTTATAGGGATCCCAAACATCTAAGTGAATTAAGTCACCTACTTTAGAAGTTTTGTGTTCACTTAAAGGAAAAGGGACTCTGTGTTGTTTTGCTTTATAACAAACTTCACAAGGGTCAATATTAGCTTTATCAGATTTAAGTTTTAAAACATTTAAGGCTTGATCAGCAGGATGACCAAGTCTTGAGTGCCAGAGCTTTATAGTTTCAGCTTTATTAAAACAGGCAATCACAGAATTGAAGGAATTACCACAGAAATAAAGACCATCAGTCTATCTACCAGTCACCAGGGTTCTCTTTAAGTACGAATCCTGAATATAACAAGTATCTTCATCAAACACAACCCTAAGTTGATTATCCTTGGCTAATTTATGCACAGAGATTAAGTTGACACAATATTCAGGGACCACAAAGACATCTCTTAAGATAACAGAGTTGGATAATTTGTAGCAACCTATTATAGTGACTTTGGCATCAGTACCATTAGGGTGTTTGACCGTTATGTTATAATAAAAAACATCAACTTTATTAAACATATTTTCACTAGACATGATCATGTGCTGATTAGCACCAGAATCAATAATCCAACTCATATTATTTTGTGACCAAGTTTTACTGTTAAAACAATAAGACCTCTTGTAACAATCTAAAGATGAGATCACATTATGACATTTACCTCTAACATTTGTCTTAGGCCCATCATCAGTCTTTTTCTCATTAAGCAAGTCTAGAAGTTTAGTGAACTGATCTGAAGTAAGAGAATTCAAAGAATTGCTTGCAGATTTGTCACTAACAGAGTGATTAACAGTATTGTTTATAGAAGAATTAGCAGAAATATTAGGCTTGGACCATTGATTGTTATCCTGATTAGGTCGTGGTCTAAAATTAGATGGGTAACCATGAAGCTCAAATAATTTATCCACCACATGACCTATTTTATTACAGTGAGTGCACTTCAAGTTGGGATTAGAACCTTTGGTAAAACGTTTTTTATTTTCATTGAATTGATTAGTTTTAGTAGCAAACCCAACATTAGGAACCTTAGAGGAACTATTTGAGTCCCTATGAGATTCCTCTCTAGATATTATAGAAAAAGCAGTTTTGACAGTTGGAAGAGGATCTCTTGTTAAAATATTTGTTCTAACTGGTTGATAAACGTCATCTAATCCCATCAAGAACTGCATAAGTTTAATTAAATGATTAAATTCATTGAACTTAGTAGAGGCATGACAAGTACAAGAAGGCAGTTGCAGCATAGCGTCAAATTGTTTCCACATAGTATTAATTTTGTGATAATATTCAGAAACACTAGTACCATTTTGACTGACATAGTTAATTTTTTGAAATAAGCCAAAGACAATCGAGCCATCTATTTTATTGTAAGTTTCCTTAAGATCATCCCACACCTCAGATGCAAGTTTAGAATAAACTTGACCAACATACAGTTCATCAGAGACAGAGTTTAAAATCCAAGTTAAAACAATTGAATTGCACCTATCCCACTGACTAGCTAAGACATCATCTGTAGTTGACCTTTTACAGGATCCATCAATAAACCCTAATTTATTCTTAGCCATTAAAGCAGGTTACATAGCATTCGACCAAACCACATAATTTTATGTTCCTTTCAACTTGATATTAACAACAGTAAGACCACTAGAATCACTAGCATGCAAATAAAGCATATCACTAGCATCAAGTTTACTAACTAAAGTGACAGATGACTCGGACTTGTTTGTATTATCCCCCATAGAAAATCAACACAATAAACAAGAAGATAGAAATAAACACAAGCCCAGCAAAAACAAGTCACAGACAGATAATCACCAAGACCAGCAAGTAGATAATCAATAAGACACCAACAAACAAAAGGAATAGAGAGAAACATAAGTAAAGAGGCGGCGAAACTGCACCAGTGTTCCCGATCGCTGGTTCGTCACTCAATATGTAACACCCCGTGTTTCGAAAGTCAAAGTCAAAGTCAAGATTGAAGTCAAAGGGAGACAAATTACTAATTGCGATCTGTCACTCCTTGCTCAAATCCTGTTTTGACTTCTTTGACTTGTAGTTAGTCTTTTTATGCTTTACGTTAGTTGTATTATGTGGAGTACTTATTGATAATCGAGGTTTATTCGATATTTATCGCATGTTTTATCGCTTATCGCTTATCGCAATCGCAATCGCAACTCGAATTACGAAAGCTGGATACTGTTCTTATGTGTGTGTGTGTGTGCCTTATGTGTTACTTGTGCATGTTTAATTATTGTATGTTGTGGTGAATGATCAAAACGCAATCGAAACTCAATCGCAATCGAATCGCAAACACTAAACGCAAGACAATTAAGGATGATTGTATGTTGATATAGTAGTTGGGATTAAAAGTAATTTGAATAGGAAACTCTATCGCATCGCAACGCTCGACACGCCACTTATGCCCCTTTCCTTTTAAGGAAAGCCTATCGCATCATTTGATGTTGACAGATCTCTCTCCCTCTCACTCACTCGAACCAACCACTATTTCTTCAGATTTCTCGCGATTCTTGTAAGTTTTCCATCCAAATCTTGTACTTTCTTGATCTACACGCACTCCTACACATTTCTATCTTTTTGAATCTTAACTTTAAACCGTGAAATCACTAGATTTGAGGTGTTCTAGGATGATGTCATCATGATGTTCTTGGGAACTTCATGTTTTGGCTTCAATCCTTCAAGAACAACTTAGATCTGAACGATTTCCACACAAATCAACAAAGATCTTTCATAGATCTAAACATATTCATGATGAAAAGGATTGAAAGATGGTTTTCTAACTTTCTTTCAACTCTTTTACACTCAATGCACTCAAAACCGATAGAATCGGAGCTTGTTCTAACCTTCTACTCTTTCGTGTTGATGTGTTGGTTCAAGGTCTGGATTCTATCCACGAGATGTTGATTTCGGGTTTGAACATGAACAACCGACTCGAACGGGGAACTGTTCGGACCAGGGTGATTCCTGTCCGGCCAGCTCACTTGGGACGAGATAAGGGTTCCGTTGTACAAACAAGACATCAAAACGCCTCATTCAAAACCACAACACTCCAAACAGAAGCCAGTGTCAGAACGATCAGACCGTCGGAACGGACTACCGTCTGATTGACTTAAACCATTTTCTCAAACTATTTAAGGATCTGAACGTTGAAACGGACTACCACCCGATCAGATTGCCATCCGATCGAGTAACTGTCCGATCGTGTGACGTTTAGGGACTTAATAACTTTTCAACATGTTCACTCCGAACGGATTGCCACCCGATCGGATAGTCATCCGATCGAGTGATTGTCCTGCTGTGAATTTGTTCTCAACCTGAGAAGCCTCACCAATCGGATTGTTGTTCGATCGAACAGTCGTTCGATCGGCCGACCTGAAAGGTAGATATACTTCTCTATTTTCAAAATGCTACAATGAAAACTTCAAAAGATAAGCCATCATACACAAACACATCTATCCCAAATGAGGTGACTATCCAATCGAGTGATCACCCGATCGGGTGACCACCCGAACGAATTGTCATCAGATCAACCGGCCACCCGATCGGATTGCCACCCGATCTGATTGCTGTTCGATTCAATGACACTTTATATCGTTTAACGCGCCACTTATAGTTTATGCTATCGTTCTGATCAGGCTAACCTTACTCTCTAGCGCCCCCTTCAATCCATCAATCGTTGTGAGTATACTCGATCCATTTTTGCTTTACGCACTTTTGGGTGTTACATATGTTACTTACTCTAAATCACATCGACACACTACGCAATACTTTAAACGCTAACCGTTACCGCATGTTATACGTGACTTAATGAATGCTATTTTGTTATGTTTACACATGGAATGCTGTCTACCTGCCTTAGCAACGATAGTACTATAGTTTGGACTCAGCACCTATTCACTCAGGGGTTGTTAAGGACAATTTGTTACATGGCTCACAGTGGTGAGTGTGTATTACGAACTGCCTTGGGCAGTTGTAACACCTGTTCTTATAAATCAAGGTTTAACGTATATTTTGCGAAAATAATCATGTAATTAATGATTATATATACATCGGAAATACGGGTTTGTTAAAAACTTTTACAAATTAAGTGATATACATAATGTGATTTAATTCGCCGTTTAGAATAAACGACAAAACAATGTTGCGGAAGCTTTGTTTAATGTGTGTTCGGTTCTTGCTCGATGCTCGATCTTTATCCGGGACTCTCGACATTCACCTGTGATCAAAACCAACTTAAATGTCAGTTTTGATAATTAATTAAACTAATACAACGGGGAAATTAGGAAAATCCAACATGGATATCTTAAATCCAAAACAAAAACTTATTTCTGACCTCCACCGTAACTTACGGTGTCACCGTAAGTTACGGTGGCCTCTGTGTTTCAATTATTCAACCGTACAACAGTAGGTGTTTACCGTAACCAAATCATGTCCACCGTAACTTACGGTGGCACCGTAAGTTACGGTGGCACCGTAAGTTACGGTGGCCACTGCATCATTCCTTTCCTTTTTGCCGTTTTCGACACGAAAACTTTCGTATCTTTCAATCCGCTCGTCCGTTTAACCTACCGTTTCTTCCTACGTGTTTGTAATTTGATTCTCCATCATATGGAGTTAAAATCTAACATCCGGTTTAACAAAATTTCAGACTTTTAAGTCTTTGGCTTATTACCCTTTTTGCCAACTTTTGACCCGTTCGTGATTTCATCATCAAACTTGTGTATTTGACCTTTATATCTCATATACTTCTTCAACTTAATGTTATTTACCATACTAGATTATAATCCCCGGTTTATTACACAAATTAAACCCGTTTTCGTTTGTATGCTTATTTTGACCCGTTAAGGGTATTTATGCACTAAGGTCCCATACATCCCTTTTATACTTATCTTAAGGATTTAATCTACCAAAACACTTATTTCCAACAACCTTTAAAGGTCGTTTGCCCGGTTTACCCAACAAGGGCATTTTAGTCAACTTTAGCCCCTCATTTACGACGAAGGGCATTTGCTACAATTTGACCCAAAAAAATGTATGTTTAACCACAATCGTATTTATACGTACCTGGCTCGAGTCAACCTAGTGACCCGTTTCAACACCTTGCTTTTATTACCGATATTCTATGGCGACGCAATTATCCAAATTACTATTCGCCCCTGTAACACATGACTTGACCACCACATTAGTTGATTTTGTCAAATGACGTTATTCCCACCATTTGACCCGTTCGATCTATATATAACACAACATTTTCATATGTAACAAAAACATGGTTTTTATTTACAAATCACACATCCGAACCATTTCGGATTTTCTCACTAGATCCCTTTCTTTCTAAAGTCAATTTCCTATATTTTTAACCCATTCGGCTTATGCTATGGGTGTCCTTTGAAACTTATTTTACTTTAGTCAATACTTGACTAAATTTCCATTTTTACCCATTTTCCATTGCTAGTTACGCTATAAGGTAACTTTAAGAAAACTCTTAAACTATTAACCAATTCATGACTAGTTTACCATTTTGCCTTTTTCACCATTAATCATGGTTTAAAATGTTTCTATTCGTTCCAACCCAATTCGTTTCATGTTGGAACTCATAATTCGAACCAAATCCTTTGTTGTATTTATCGCCTATAAAATAAACACGTATACTACAAGTAGGTGTAAGTTTTACTTACCTTGCATCCGAAACATGCTTTTACTTCTTATTTGCTTCGTTTGATCGGCTTCCTTTCCAAGCCTCCACCTAGCTTGTCAAGCGTCAAACTATCATCATAATTCGTAAGACGATTAGTTTAGTCATAATCATTTACGACTATTCCATCCTACGGGTTTTAAGTCGAATTTATCATTCGTCCATATCAAAATTATCATTCGATCTAATCATTGGTCAGTTTGACTTTTTAAAAGTCAATTGACTTATCAACATATTCAAATGCACATTTGGTTCAATGAACTCACTTAGGCATATTTCATCCGAACTCTTAACGAAATCAAATTTCACATACTAACTAGTAGGCCGCGATTTCATTTAGGCATTTCATATCACTGAAAATGGGCTGTTTTTGGTGACTTGTTTAACCTGTTTACATGTCTTCAAAAATTATGATTTTTTTATATGGCGTACATCTCACAGGGTTAGGCCTTGTGTTAAAATTTCAAGATCTAACTCTTTAGCAAAAATTCATAAAAATTCATTTACTAAGCTGCAATCAGATTCGTCACTTCTGACTGCAGCTTACGGAAAAATTCATTTAAAATTCCTCGTTTATCCGATTGACGAAATTCCAATTGGCGATTCTTTTAATCACTTAAAACTTTCTACAGTAAGAATTTGAGACCATAACTCAATTCCTAAATTGAGTTATGACATTCGTAATGGGCTGCAAATTCTGCCAGAAAACGCAGCTTGAACCTTTGATACGGAAAAATTCATAAAACGCTCAATTCTCGTCGAAAAAATGCGATTCCAGTGGGGTTTTAAAGATATTTCCTGGAATTACATTTTAGACTCAAGAAACACATGTTTTTATCACGTTTTGTCCAGGTTACAGCCGATACAAGTCGGCTGTAAATTCTGATCAAGAGTCGTTTGAATTCAGCTTTCACTTTAAGCAAGTTCTTGACATCATAACACCATTTTAGCAATCAAAAACCCTAACAACAATCACCTTCAATGGTGTTCATGGATTTTTTACTAAAATTTGGCACGATTTCAACATATCTTGTCTAGGGTTTACTCCTAAACACTACAAGGTTCCTATTTCATACATATAACAAGCATGCATCAACAAATTTCGAATACCCTAAATTCATGAGAATTTCAAGTAGAGAATTAACACCAAATTTTACATACCTTGTAACCCCCTTGTGATGAGGATCACTAATCTATGCTCAATTTTTGATTTGGACTTGGTTTGATCCTTCAATTTTGTTGATTTGTTGAAGTTAGGGTTTGAGCTCCCATGGAGCTTTCCCCTGGTCGCATACGTATGTGTGTATTGATTTCTATTATTATTATTTTTTTATAAGTGTTTTAATAAAACACTATTCTAGTTGCCCATGTTTAGTCCCTCAAGTTTAGAGATTCATATATGAAACTATAACTCATAGTTTATTATTTAATTACCCTTTACTAACTAGGTTAATTTTACCTAGTTAACTTGGTGGGTTCCGGGAGCTAAAAACCCGTTTTATTTTAAGTCCCGTTGACTCGGGTTCTTATAAAGTCAATTCCTTAATTCTTTGATTCGCTTGTATTTAAATTATTAGGATTTCTTATTAAATCCAAATATTTACCGGGTTAACTTTACTGCTAACGGTACTTTACCCGTCTTTTGGTATTAACGGAGTATGATTACCAAACCCGTTTTAGGGGTGTTACAAGTCTACCCCCCTTAAAGAGGTTTCGTCCCCGAAACCTTTTCTTACATAATTCATTGAGTTTAAACTCAATGTATTCTGTCCGAGAAATATTTTAAACATTAATTATACTTTTTAACCAATCGTTAGTATTACCCGAAAAGTATGGTAACATCTTTTTGGTTACTAATTGTCTACATATCTCCTACGACATAATGTAACTTGAAATAACGTAATTCCGTTATTTCTACTAGTTTAGTTAACTTAGCGATTTCCATCGCTTTTATATATTATCGAACTCTTGGTGAATCCGTTACCTTGACCCGTTTAAAGGTCTTTAGTGAAATATTTCACTTTTAGCAATAATTTCTTTTGTTTTTCAGATTTATTTATTCGGTTCAGTTATACCGAATCCACCGCTTACAAGCAAACAAATTTTTTTTTATTGATTTGAATTACTGGCCTTAACCGGTCTTACTAACTAGACTTATTAGTCACGTTACTTTTCACCGCTCGCTTGGTTATAACGTGATTTTACTTCACATTACATTTCCTAACCGTGATCGTGTCACATCGTGTTTAGTTTGTATCAACCTTTCATTTTCGAAAATATATCACTTTTCGAATATATTGTCTTGCGCCTATCAGTGTCAAGACTTGTATCTTTCATACTTATTATTTAAATTCCTATCAGAATTTATGTTTGTAAAAACATTATTTCTTACTAAAACCGAAGTTTTAGTTTTAGGATCTTCTCTTTAACTTTTGTCAATTATCCATACCAGGATATTGACAGTCCATAATTTATTCATATTTGGTTATATCCCAATACCGGGCTCATTATTCTCTTGCATTTAACGTTACCTTTATCTGGCTAGCGCTCATTTATGCCATTCGGCGTTATATTGTATTCAACCTGTTTGACCTATTAATGTGAAATCCATCACTTATAAACAATCAACTTTATTCTTTATTCAACCCATTCGACTTCGAATAGTTGAACATATTTACTCACAATTTCTATACACGAGATTTTATAGTCATAACTCGTAATCCAAGTCCTTTGATTTTTTTTTCCGCATTCATGTCTCTTGGTTTACGCATGTGTTTAATCCTTACCCATCAACCGGGTGTTTTACCGAAGTCGTTATTATTGCAACTCTCCCGGTGTGCATTAAGACCTCGCTTCATTTTTATATTCCGACTTTGTCTTTAAGTTTGACGTTTTACAAAAACGACCCGTTAAGGGACATATTTGCATTTTCCGGGTTCGAGTGTAAGTACACTCCCTCCCAATGCTTGTCTAAATCAGTTTACATGTTTGCGTTTTCTGGGTTCGAGTGTAAGTACACTTCCTCCCAATACTCGTCTAAATCATTTTTCATGCTTGTGTTTTCTGGGTTCGAGCGTAAGTACACTCCCTCCCAATACTTGTCTAAATCATTTTTCATGCTTGTTTGTCCCTTCACTCGGGCTCATCATCCTAATGTAATACGCTTCCGTCACACGGCTGTGCGTTTACATTATTATCAATTATTTTGCTCATTTGATTCATTTGGGTACTTTTAAGTTAGTCCCATTCACTCGGCCCTTACTACATCGGATGTAAACGTGTCCGCCATAAGAAGTTCATGGTATCATATGCCACTACTTACTTGGCCAGAGTAAGCGATTAACACATGACACGCATGACCTTTTTATAGTTTTCACATCACGCCCTATGTAAGTGACGCCTCTATTTGTTTCTCTTGGAAACAATATCCCGAATACATTTTCTATTCGGGTTTTTCCAAGTTTTTAATCTACATATGCAACTTTCAATTTCTACTTATTTGTTGCATATTACTATTTGTGCGATTATTTAAAATGTGCACCTGGTAATGTTTGCCCCGACGGGCGTTCCTTGCCATTAACCTTGTTCGCGGTCGTTACGCGATTTAGTCCTCGGTGAGCATGCTCCTCTTGTCATACTTCGGACCGTTCCCTCATCGTATCCACAATTCGTTTGACTCTCGTCGTCTTCAACGCGAATGTCCTTTAATTAAAACATTCACAAAAGTTAGTAAAATCAACTTTAATAATCGCCCGTATTATAATACAAGGCTTTTTCTACTATACGCGTCAACGCACGTATTTTCGTCAACTATATCAATCATTTTAATTGGGGTAACGTGTATCACACGATAGCCCTATGTGTTGTTTACAACACTTTAGCATGCTAAACTATTAACATACATGTACTTACCGGATTTGCGATCAAGCCTCGAACCGAACACAATTTACTCTTTAACCATGAGCTCTGATTACCAACTTGTAACACCTGTTCTTATAAATCAAGGTTTAACGTATATTTTACGAAAATAATCATGTAATTAATGATTATATATACATCGGAAATACGGGTTTGTTAAAAACTTTTACAAATTAAGTGATATACATAATGTGATTTAATTCGCCGTTTAGAATAAACGACAAAACAATGTTGCGGAAGCTTTGTTTAATGTGTGTTCGGTTCTTGCTCGATGCTCGATCTTTATCCGGGACTCTCGACATTCACCTGTGATCAAAACCAACTTAAATGTCAGTTTTGATAATTAATTAAACTAATACAACGGGGAAATTAGGAAAATCCAACATGGATATCTTAAATCCAAAACAAAAACTTATTTCTGACCTCCACCGTAACTTACGGTGTCACCGTAAGTTACGGTGGCCTCTGTGTTTCAATTATTCAACCGTACAACAGTAGGTGTTTACCGTAACCAAATCATGTCCACCGTAACTTACGGTGGCACCGTAAGTTACGGTGGCACCGTAAGTTACGGTGGCCACTGCATCATTCCTTTCCTTTTTGCCGTTTTCGACACGAAAACTTTCGTATCTTTCAATCCGCTCGTCCGTTTAACCTACCGTTTCTTCCTACGTGTTTGTAATTTGATTCTCCATCATATGGAGTTAAAATCTAACATCCGGTTTAACAAAATTTCAGACTTTTAAGTCTTTGGCTTATTACCCTTTTTGCCAACTTTTGACCCGTTCGTGATTTCATCATCAAACTTGTGTATTTGACCTTTATATCTCATATACTTCTTCAACTTAATGTTATTTACCATACTAGATTATAATCCCCGGTTTATTACACAAATTAAACCCGTTTTCGTTTGTATGCTTATTTTGACCCGTTAAGGGTATTTATGCACTAAGGTCCCATACATCCCTTTTATACTTATCTTAAGGATTTAATCTACCAAAACACTTATTTCCAACCTTTAAAGGTCGTTTGCCCGGTTTACCCAACAAGGGCATTTTAGTCAACTTTAGCCCCTCATTTACGACGAAGGGCATTTGCTACAATTTGACCCAAAAAAATGTATGTTTAACCACAATCGTATTTATACGTACCTGGCTCGAGTCAACCTAGTGACCCGTTTCAACACCTTGCTTTTATTACCGATATTCTATGGCGACGCAATTATCCAAATTACTATTCGCCCCTGTAACACATGACTTGACCACCACATTAGTTGATTTTGTCAAATGACGTTATTCCCACCATTTGACCCGTTCGATCTATATATAACACAACATTTTCATATGTAACAAAAACATGGTTTTTATTTACAAATCACACATCCGAACCATTTCGGATTTTCTCACTAGATCCCTTTCTTTCTAAAGTCAATTTCCTATATTTTTAACCCATTCGGCTTATGCTATGGGTGTCCTTTGAAACTTATTTTACTTTAGTCAATACTTGACTAAATTTCCATTTTTACCCATTTTCCATTGCTAGTTACGCTATAAGGTAACTTTAAGAAAACTCTTAAACTATTAACCAATTCATGACTAGTTTACCATTTTGCCTTTTTCACCATTAATCATGGTTTAAAATGTTTCTATTCGTTCCAACCCAATTCGTTTCATGTTGGAACTCATAATTCGAACCAAATCCTTTGTTGTATTTATCGCCTATAAAATAAACACGTATACTACAAGTAGGTGTAAGTTTTACTTACCTTGCATCCGAAACATGCTTTTACTTCTTATTTGCTTCGTTTGATCCGCTTCCTTTCCAAGCCTCCACCTAGCTTGTCAAGCGTCAAACTATCATCATAATTCGTAAGACGATTAGTTTAGTCATAATCATTTACGACTATTCCATCATACGGGTTTTATGTCGAATTTATCATTCGTCCATATCAAAATTATCATTCGATCTAATCATTGGTCAGTTTGACTTTTTAAAAGTCAATTGACTTATCAACATATTCAAATGCACATTTGGTTCAATGAACTCACTTAGGCATATTTCATCCGAACTCTTAACGAAATCAAATTTCACATACTAACTAGTAGGCCACGATTTCATTTAGGCATTTCATATCACTGAAAATGGGCTGTTTTTGGTGACTTGTTTAACCTGTTTACATGTCTTCAAAAATTATGATTTTTTTATATGGTGTACATCTCAGAGGGTTAGGCCTTGTGTTAAAATTTCAAGATCTAACTCTTTAGCAAAAATTCATAAAAATTCATTTACTAAGCTGCAATCAGATTCGTCACTTCTGACTGCAGCTTACGGAAAAATTCATTTAAAATTCCTCGTTTATCCGATTGACGAAATTCCAATTGGCGATTCTTTTAATCACTTAAAACTTTCTACAGTAAGAATTTGAGACCATAACTCAATTCCTAAATTGAGTTATGACATTCGTAATGGGCTGCAAATTCTGCCAGAAAACGCAGCTTGAACCTTTGATACGGAAAAATTCATAAAACGCTCAATTCTCGTCGAAAAAATGCGATTCCAGTGGGGTTTTAAAGATATTTCCTGGAATTACATTTTAGACTCAAGAAACACATGTTTTTATCACGTTTTGTCCAGGTTACAGCCGATACAAGTCGGCTGTAAATTCTGATCAAGAGTCGTTTGAATTCAGCTTTCACTTTAAGCAAGTTCTTGACATCATAACACCATTTTAGCAATCAAAAACCCTAACAACAATCACCTTCAATGGTGTTCATGGATTTTTTACTAAAATTTGGCACGATTTCAACATATCTTGTCTAGGGTTTACTCCTAAACACTACAAGGTTCCTATTTCATACATATAACAAGCATGCATCAACAAATTTCGAATACCCTAAATTCATGAGAATTTCAAGTAGAGAATTAACACCAAATTTTACATACCTTGTAACCCCCTTGTGATGAGGATCACTAATCTATGCTCAATTTTCGATTTGGACTTGGTTTGATCCTTCAATTTTGTTGATTTGTTGAAGTTAGGGTTTGAGCTCCCATGGAGCTTTCCCCTGGTCGCATACGTATGTGTGTATTGATTTCTATTATTATTATTTTTTTATAAGTGTTTTAATAAAACACTATTCTAGTTGCCCATGTTTAGTCCCTCAAGTTTAGAGATTCATATATGAAACTATAACTCATAGTTTATTATTTAATTACCCTTTACTAACTAGGTTAATTTTACCTAGTTAACTTGGTGGGTTCCGGGAGCTAAAAACCCGTTTTATTTTAAGTCCCGTTGACTCGGGTTCTTATAAAGTCAATTCCTTAATTCTTTGATTCGCTTGTATTTAAATTATTAGGATTTCTTATTAAATCCAAATATTTACCGGGTTAACTTTACTGCTAACGGTACTTTACCCGTCTTTTGGTATTAACGGAGTATGATTACCAAACCCGTTTTAGGGGTGTTACAGCAGTCAACCCGCAGTCATTGGTATCGATAGGTTCATGTCGATAACTAACATGCCTCATTTTACACTGTGTACGTGCTGGTTATGCGTAACAATTTCGAACTCTATTATATCTATTAAACTTGTATGCCCACCTTTACACTATGTGTATTGACTTTTAGTTTAACGTATGTGACAGATGCTTAGGATGTTTATATGCTTGGCTTGCTGTGAAATCGAGGCTAGGAAAGGTCTAGAAACAAATAAACAATTGTCTGTATTTGAAATCTGAGTTGTCGGAACAGAACAATTTAACTAGATCTTATCTGTAATAATTATGTTATCTTTTATGACATGGTATGGGACATGTTGCTTTAAATAATTGGTAATTATAGTTGTCATGGAAACTTCTAGACAATCTGTTTGCTCAGTGCCACGCCCCGATGTTTCCGCCATCGGTTGGGGTGTGACACAATAGGTGCTAGCGCAGGTTTTAGTGCAGGAGCCTTTTACCTACAACTTAACACTAACGAGGAGAAAAAGGAAAGATCTCACCGAGGGGTTTTCCCAAGTTAGGGTTCACCAAAAACAACTCACAGTTGTAACCTTCACTTAGGGTTACAGACTGTGAGGCAAAGAGAACAAGATCTGCACCACGAACAGCGGAACAATCCAGATCCTACGAACAGCCGGACAACCGATCAACCGAACAACCGAACAACCCAGATCCGATGAAGATCAGAAACCCTAATTTCAGTGCTCCGGATAAACGACAGAAATCAGCAGCGGAAAAGACACCAAGAAATCGTGAATCACCCTTTGAGCTCTGATACCATATCAGAGAACTCAATATTATTGAATACAAACGAAGAACATGAATTATATTATCAGAAATTCTTCACAGATACAAGTGATTCAGTCATCACAGATTGATTGACTAATTAAACTGAAATATCAAAGCTGATAAACAAAGACAACAGAACCGTTAAAGCTCTCGCGCAGAACTTGCGAGAAGAAGGGGATGATGCAATGTTTTGTAAAAGGTGAAAAGTGTGTCTGATGATGATTTCTTACACACCAACCAGCAGGATAAATAGCAAACCAAACCCTAGAGGGGTCTTCACAGATGTACACGACTGCAGTCCAAAAGAAGTCCAGCAAGGCCCAAAACCAGGAAAAGAACTGGCCCACCTTGCAACACAAAAAAGACCGTTAAAGTAAAGAATGCAAATAAAAAGAATTGGAATGGTACTAAAACTGAAGTGCTAATATCTTTAACATAATATATTCAAAATCAATTGACAATCTGAATTTTTTGGTTTCAATTTATATTTCACCTGATATACTTGTAAGTAAGTGAAAGTGTAAAATACAATATTGCTTAATGTACGAACGTACGCTGTGAAATTACGCACGTTATAAAACTTAAAACCCTAATCACGCATGTTATACTTATGTAATGAAGCATGTTATAATTATGTAATGAAGCATGCTATAGTTTTCAACATGCGTGATGTCTTTTCAACACCCGTGATTATGGTTTTTCAACATGCGTGATTAGGGTTTTGAGTTTTACAACGTGCGTAATTTCACAGGGTACGCTTGTACGTTAAGGAATAGTTTACGTTAACCGGCCTCTACTTTATATACAAATGTTTTGAAAGAAAAGAATACCCCTTGTTATGACGGTTCAGTACGTAGTCAGTTTGATCTTAAGTATTCTTCTTGTGTTAAATGAAAATGTTTTAGGTAAAGTAAGTAAAAAAAGATACATGCCCATAAGTGAAAATAATTTGTTGAGTAGAAAGGATGGTTGGGCTTGGAGGAGTGGCAGTCAAGGGGTCAAGGGGAGTTCTCGGAGCGGTCAAAAAGTTTTTAGATAGCGATACTGATTTCAGTAGCAGATTTGTGTTCAAATGGTCTAAGTGGTGCCGAAGAAATGCAATATCTTCACATATGGAAAGCGGTGATGGAACGTGTCCCAACGTTAAAGGCTCTTAGATCGATAAATTGTTATTTTGGAGACTTGTCTTGTGCTCTATGTGATGAAGGTGTTGAATCAGTGGAGCACCGTTCGACGGTCTGTCGCCATATTAGTGTTGGTGCAATGTGAGTCCGATCTTTGTGTTATCCGTTTAGAATTTGGTGGAGCTCCATGAGTTTATGGTTCTTGGGAGGCAGACTAAGAGCGTGTTTAAAGGCATTATTATGGTGATATGTTAGGCGAGGCACGACAAAAGGATTTCTAATATAAATGTTAAAATTGAGAAGATTTTCATGGCTATAGATTCTACTATATGATTTGACTCTATATTTTGTCTAAAATCTTTTAGTCTCATGGCTCATCTCATGACAACCAAGTCCATATTTACTTAATGTACTCCTTTAACAAGTAAAGATATTAACTTGCAATAAAATTACAAATACCATATCGAAACCAAACTCATTTCACTACAACTATATTCTAAGCAGAAATATACTGAGTTCAGGCCCTCCACTCCCATCCGGGTTCATCATATAAAACGCTTCCGAGTCACGACTCCCCACAACTCGCTCAAACCTCGCTCTCATATACAAAAGCTCCCCTTCACCTTCACCCTTCCTTTTCCCACCATCCTCCACCACCGGTATCACACCCGCCCCAACCGAAACCGTTTGCACCGTGCTCAACACGTGCCAATCCGACTCTGTACACGCACGCGTCAGCGCGTACCCACATTTCCTCCCATTACAATACATACTCCACGTGGCCTCATTATACAGCTTCGTGTGTCCCCCTCTCCCACCTCGCGCGTGCTGCTTTTCGCACTCCAACGCAATCCTAACTAACCCTGACGACATTTCTTTTACCAGATTCGCTGTCGTTACCGCCAGCTGTACAACTATTATAGGGTAAGATCTCGGGTCATTTTGTACGGCAAAGCTGACATGTCCCCTCCTGTTCCCGAACAACGTGCCGGTGACTTTCCTACCTTGCAGTTGCCCAGGTAAGCTGAGCCACCGGCACGATGGGAATACAGAGGGGACAGATATCATGTTTAATATTGTTCGGATAAATGATCCGGATGTGAGGAAGCGGGGACCGCAGCCTAACGCGGGTGAGTCTCTTTGGGCGAGTGGTTTGTCGACATCGGTGGGGTCGAGGAGGAAGGAGGTTGAGGAGATGTAACTAGATGGGATGATTGGGGTGGTGCTCTTGCAGCTGCTGGTTCGGGGAAGAGACAGAAGACGGTGGTTCATGATGGTTAGTGAAAATGAAACTGAATGTGTGTAATGATGGTGTTGGGGGGAAGGAGGGGTGGATTTAAAGGGAATGGAGGTCAATGGTGAGTAGGGATGAGCATTAAGTACCTGGTACCGGTACCGAACCGGTACCGGGTATATTACCCGGTACCGGTTCCTATTTTACTGTACCGGTACCGGTATTTTTGGGTAAAACACTAGTAAAGTACCGAAAGTACCGGTACCGGTATATTCGGTACCGGTACCACTTTTCAACGGTTTTCGGTACCGGTACTTTCGGTACCGGTTCGGTACCGGACCGGTACCGAGCTCATCCCTAATGGTGAGTTAGTGTGTTGTGTATGATTTGGTTTGTTTCATGAATGATGATGCTATTGTGTTCTTTTTTTTTTTAATTTTTATTTAAATATAAATTTCTACGTCCTAATTTGATAATGTTGTTTAATATATGATCTTATTTTAATCATTTAATTGATAACAAATGTGTTGATACTTAATATGGTAATTATGTCATAGGTTGTCCTTATATTGATTAATTAATCATGAAGATGTATGAGTTTACTTTTCTTATTAGCATGGTAATATTTGAAAGAGTTAATTACATAGTTAGTCCCTGTGGTTTGCACAAAATAACATACTTAGGTACTAATAGTTTAAAATCACATTCTAGGGTATTAACTTTTCATTTTTTAACATTTTGAGGTATTAAGCTTATTTGTAGGTTTAAAATCGCATTCCATTAGTACCTAAGTATGTTATTTTATGCAAACCACAGGGACTAACAATGTTAATACCCTAGAAGTTAACACCTTCAAACGTTACAAAAGGAAAAGTTAATACCCTAGAAGGTGATTTTAAACTATTAGTACCTAAGTATGTTATTTTGTGCAAACCACAGGGACTAACTATGTAATTAACTCTATTTGAAATAATTATATTAAATGGACACATATTGAATACATGTGTTAAACTATGTATGTTCTTATGAAATGTAACTAGTTAAAATTAAAAATATTAAATAACAAAGCAATAGTATATTTGTGCTCTATAGTATGGACACGTCATGAATCAACGGTGGATAAACTTATACATTTAATTAAATTAAACAAGTGAAATAGATGATGCCACGGACCAGACTCGTTAGACATGAGTTAGGTATCAGGTCAGTATGACAACATCATGAAACGCGGTCTTTGTCGAGGCCGAGGAGGACGATCTAGAGGCCAAAACTTTTTAAGAAGTAGAGCACGTTTAAATTTAGACAAAATTGCAGAAAACAACCTTTATGTTTACCCCAAACTGCACTTTATACCTTTCACTATGAAATCCGCCAAAACCAACCTTTACTTTCATGTTTTATTACACATCACAACCTTTACACCAAACCTAGTAAAAAAAGTCAGTTAAGTTGCCCCACGTGCGATGCACGTGAGGGCATATCTGTCTTTTCCTTTGACCCCTTTTACAATGAATATTATATTTAAAGCTTTTTATTTATTTCCTTCAACTAACCTAAATATCAGATTCCCCCCAATTCGTAAACCCTGATCAAATTCCCCCCATTTGTAAACCCTCATCTTCATCACAATCGATTATAACAAAGGTGAAATGGATCCTGTTCCGATTCAAGTACGTGGTCCTGATGATGATTTTGCACTAGACCTTATATACGGTAATACCTCTTCACTCCAAATATGTGTATTAGGTCAAAATTAAGCTGTTATTGATCACTGATTATGTTCTGTAACTTGCATTGTAGGTGATTATCCAACGTTGTTCTCTATACACTTGTATCATGGAGGGTATTTTACTGATCCTCCAGGACGAATCTATAAGAACGATGACCTATATTTCTTTGATTTTCTTGACAGTGACAGGTTTGGGTTTGCACAATTAGAGTCGATTAGGGATAAGCTAGGTTATAACGATGATGTGCCTCATTACTTTCACTTTTCTGATCCATCAATGAATTACCTTGATAATGGACTTACATTATTAAGTAATGATGAAGATATTAAGAAGTTGGTTGCTTTTGTTAGGGATGGTCACAGGTACATTAATGTTTATTTGGAAAATGGGATGTCTAATGTTCAACGATTAAGTCAAACTCAAAGCAATACTTCTTTAGATGTTAACTATGTGAAGGTTAGTGCTAATGAGGCTAAACAAGTTAGTGATCATGAACTTAGTGATAATTCAGATAAGGACTATGAGGAGGAAGAAGTTAGGGATGATACAACAGAGGATGAGGATAACAATGATGAGGATAGTGATTATTTTGAAGATTAAATGAATGATATGGATGAGGAGGTAGATATGAGAGATTTTAGGTTCATGGTTGATGAAGTAGTAGATGATACAAAACAAGACCTTGAATCTGATGTGGATGTTTTAGACAATGATGACTTTGATAGTTGCAGTGATTCTGATGAGAATCTTGCAAACATAAGAAAGAAAAGTTCGAAGCATGCTAGAAGGGCATTTGGTAATGAAAATGATTTCTATGTTGGACAAATGTTTAGTACAAAGGAGGAGGTTAAGAAATTCATAAGGAAGTACACAGTCGAAAGCAGACGACAATTGAGAATAGTTAAGGACGAGGCTGATAGGGTCAGGGTAGCATGTTTAGGTGGTTTAGGGACTGAGGAGGTGAAACATGGTGCAAAAGAAGGTGCAAAGACAGTGGCTGGTGAGAAGAAATTGGCTGGTGAGAAAAAATTGGCTGGTGAGAAGAAAAAAAGCAAGGGGCCAGAACTGAAAAATGATAAAAGTCCAGGGAAAAAAAGTAAGGGGCCAGAATTGGAAAATACTGAAGTGGAGAGGACTATTGAACAAAAACGTAAAGGGGGCATAAGAAAAACCCTAGTCAAAACACATGCCCTTGGGTTGTTTTGATATCTCTTGACAAAGAGACTGAAACATGGTTGGTCAAAACCTTCAACCACCATCATAAATGTCTTCAAAGCCGAGTGATCAAGGCTTGTACTTCCACCTATCTTGCTGAGGAGCTTGTAGAGCAGATTGAACAAAATCCAAACATACCTGTCAAAGCAGTCCAAGAACAGTTCCAAAGAAAATATCAGCTTGAGATTTCTAAAATGCAAGCTTATAGGGCCAGATCTAAAGCACAAAATGTGTTACATGGAGACTTCACTGCCCAGTATGCTCATCTTAGAGATTATATTGAAGAACTGCATAGAACTAACCTAGATTCAACAATTAGATTGGAAGTTGAGCCTACATCAGATCCAGATTCAACTACAAGACAATTTAAGAGAATTTATGTTTGCTTGGGCAGTTTAAAAGCAGGGTTTAAGGAAATTGGTAGAGATCTTTTGGGGGTTGATGGTGCCTTTATGAAAGGGCCATTTCCTGGTCAAGTTCTAACAGCAGTGGGTGTTGACAATAACAATGGCATATACCCTGTTGCATATGCCATTGTAGAGGCAGAAAATAACATCTCCTTGTTATGGTTCCTGCAATTGTTGGGACAAGAATTGGACATTGGACCAATGTCCAATTTTGTGTTCATGAGTGACAGACAAAAGGTTAGTTTTTTTTTTTTTTTTGTTAATGTATTATGTTGTTAATAATTAATGTTAATACATGTTAATGTTAATGAATGTTGTTTGTTTGACATAGGGGATACTTGAAGCTGTGTCTAGGTTATTTCCATGTGCTGAACACAGATTCTGTGTTAGACACATCCATGAAAACAAGCAACTTACATTCAAAGGGAGAGCTTATAAAGACATCTTATGGAAGAACTCAAAAGAATAACATGTGTGAGGTGTTTAACTCTAAGATTCTAGATGGTAGAGATAAACCAATCATCACCATCTTAGAATACATCAGAGAATATTGCATGAGGAGAATAGTTAATGTGCTTCAAGTAATTGACAAAACTGATGGGCCCCTCACACCATTTGCTACAGAGCTGTTTGAAGAGATCAAGAAAAGTGCTTCAGGTTGCAGGGTTAGCTGGAATGGAGGGGATCAGTATGGTGTAGCAGGACCAGGTAAGTGGAAATGTGTGGTAGACATGGGACAGAAAACCTGCACATGCAGGACATGGGAGATCACTGGAATTCCATGTTCACATGTTATTGCTACCATATGGAATATGCAAAGTTATTGTCAGAAGGTTGGGATTCCTGAGTCCTGGGTGCATCCAATATACCATCTAGACACATGGAAACAAGTTTACAACTTCAAGGTGTTTCCCATAAATGGCATGTCTCTTTGGAACAAATCAAGGGTTCACACTACAATCATAGCACCAAAATATCACAAGCCAGTTGGTAGACCAAAAAAGAAAAGAAAAAGATCTCTGGTTGAGAAAGAGGATGTGCAGAAGGCAGGCAAGTTATCGAAGAAAAACCTTCAAGGATCATGTGGTAAGTGTAAAGGTAAAGGCCACAACAGCAAGGCCTGTACAGGTGTCCCGCCTGATCAGCAAAACAAGGGTGTGAAGACAAAGACAGTGAAAAAAGGTTGTGAGGGTAAAAATGTCCAAAAGAAACAGGGTAGGGGAAAGAAGAAGGCCTGATGGAGTCTATGTTTTGATCTTTTGTAATGGAGTCTAGTTAGGTTTGGATCAGATGGTCTTTTGAACTTATGTTTAGATGATGTAAAACTTTGGTAATGTGTTCATTATGTTTGGTCTTTAGGTCTTTTGGTTTGCAGTGGTCATTTGTTGAAGTTGAATGCAGTGTATGTTTGGTCTTTTGGTCATTTGTCCGATGTCAAAACTTTGGTAATTTGTTCATTATGTTTGGTCTTTTGGTCATTTATCGGATGTGAAAACTTTGGTAATTTGTTCATTCCATAGTTTGCACATAACCATAATCATTGCACTACATTCATGACAATTACCATATACAAACATTCAAAGACTTCATTTCATTTCAGCAAACATCAGTTGGATTACAAAAGACCTGAATTCATTTCAACCTAAAAATTACAAACATTGAAAGACTTCATCAGTTGCACTACACATCCTTAACAAAAGCTAACCTGAAAATTACAACAAGACCAAAAAATAACCAACTATAAACCAGATAAGTCTTCCTACATTCTGATTCATCTTCTTTAGCTTTCAATTTGTCCAACAGGATTACATTCACAGCTTCAATTTCTTGTTTTGCAGCTTCCATCTCTTGCATTGCATTCATTTGAGGTTGGCTTCGATCCACCCATCCAAGAAATGATCGACACCTAAAATTAGAGCATGAGTAGAATCTTCTGCCTGGATTTTTTCGAGTTGTTGAAGTTAGAATTATGCCCTCCCCACCACATCTGCAGTCAGATCGTCGGCATGAATGATTTTTTCGAGTTGTTGATGCAAACCTAGGGTTTATGAATGGGGGAATTTGATATTGGGGGTAGTTGAAGGAAATAAATAAAAAGCATTAAATATAACATTCATTGTAAAAGGGGTCAAATATAACGCCCGGCTCTTTTGTACTTTCCATTTATAGAAAGTTTTGTTCGTATTTCTATTTTTGGAAATCTTGTATTCTTGTAATCGACTTTTCGTGGTAATTGTTGTAAAATCTAATACTTGGATCATAAATAAAATTCGTATTTCTTTTCACATTCTACATATTCATACATACTCATACGATCGAATTCATTGTACATCGAATCCTTATTCGTAATTCATACGCATACGGTACTTATTTGTGATACATGTCCATGCTTGTCCTTAAATGGTTGATACTTAAAAACCCCCAATAATATGCGTATTTACACAACGATTAATCATCTAATATGTGACATATACTTGTCACTTACAAACATATTACATACTTATACATCACACTTTTTACCTAGTTAAATCATGTTTTATTTCATATTATACCTTGTTACAAGTTAGGGGAAACATTGTTGCATATTATTACACAACTTAATTAACAAAATTACTCATTATAATGTTTAAAAATAAATAAATAAAGAAAGAAATGTGGCAGCCCCAAATCAACAAAATTCAGCCCCATATGGTTGGGTTTTGTGGGCTTGTTTAAAGGTTTAACCCATTCTAAACACTTCCAAAGCCCAACCCATTGAAACCCTAATCCCTTCCCTATATAATAAACACTTCCCCACTCCTTATTCCACTTTTACAAGCCTCCAAACACTTCAAAAACATCTCAAAACCGTAGCTGAGTTTCCACTTTCGGCCAGATTCAGCAAGCTTCACAAAAGTGAGCATAACTCACTCATTTCTTGTCCGTTTTAGCCCATTCTTTTTCCTATGTGCTTGGATTTTCCTTAGCTTCGATTCCATGGGTTTTTTCACAGTAAATAAGTCCCTGGAACTCCGGAAAAAAGGCTCCAAAGTCCACTGATTGTTTTTGTTTTCATGAAATCTTTGTTAAACTTAACCAAACTTGAGTTTTCTCATCTCAAACCTATGTCCTAATGCTTACAACCTCTCTTATGGTTGGTTAAGCTTAAAAACAAGGTTGAGACACTATAAATCAGAGGTTAAAACCTCAAATACTTTCTGTTTTGTTTAGGGTATTTCACCCACAAGTCATGTTCAAGCTTAGTTCTTGATGAGAAGTGATTATGGAACAACTTGGGTTGTTCCAACATAAAATCCTCACATGATTTGGATTTCTCTTAGTTTAGATTAGTTACACACTTGTGTTAATCCTAGTTCTTGACCCTCCTTGGTTGTCTTTACATCAAGTGAAGTGGTGAACATTCAAGGGGTCCCTAAATGGAAGCATGTTCTTCCTACCCCATACATGACATCCATGATAACTCGAGGTGCCTAAATGAGGATTCTAATCTTCTACCTCCTACATGAATTATTGGACTTAATAATATGTAATACTTAACCTAAATATGTATACACACTTATTCGAACCTTTAATGTTAAACTTGTGTTTATATGTTAAAGTAGTAGGATACCATCTAAGACTTAAAACTCCATGTATGATTCTAATGGGCACATTACCCATGAAATACAATATAACCCTAGTGGTTACATAGTGTCATATAAGAGTATAAGTCAAAGATGATTATTTTTAATATCCTACTTTATGTTATGTTAAACTCCAAATTTATAATTCCGTTGTACGCCAAACTCACACACCTACGTTTCCTCGTGTAGAAGGACTAGGTGCTCCAACTTAATCTACTCCAACAACTCGCTCGCGGGAATTCCAAGTAGGAAAGCTTGCAACCACCGTGAGTATACTCGATCCCTTTTTCCCCTTTTTATTTTGGGATGCAACATGTACATTATGTAAACAATCTTTGAAACTAGAAACTAAACATACTCAATCCTTGTACAAACATGAAACCAATGTGCTTTACTTATGATTCTTGTATGCTCTATTTGAACGATTTGGAACGTATATGCTCATTAACTTTGCTAGCCCACCTTAACAATTATAGCGCTATAGGATTTACGCACCGCCCGTTAAACTTGGGGTATTGTTAAGTTAAACATTTACCATCCCGCTATCAATTGGGATTAGGCTATTTTATGCGTTGGATTCTTGGGTTTGATCATAGTGTACGCCAAAATTGCATACTAGTAATTCACATATTATGAATCATGATTGGATTTGAGTTTTTATTCTATTATGCTATGTAAACAAACTTGTATACTCGCTCATTGCCTTTGCATTGAAACTCTATTTTAATACATGTTGCAGGTTGATTATTGAAGTATGGATGAATGATGAAACAAGTTTAGGGTGGACTAGATACACACCTTTAATCTATTTATCTTTTGTTGATTTGAATTTGAACAATGTTGTTATATCCATTTTAAATGTTGTATGACAATTTAGTCCTTGCAATGAAATTTGAATTCAATTAAATATTGTCACATAGTGTTATGATGTTTTGAGCAATTTGTTCGTCTCATCCCGATGTTTCCGCCATCGGTTGGGGTGTGACATCAAAGGAAAAGACAGATATGCCCTCACGTGCATCGCACGTGGGGCCACTTAACTGACTTTTTTGACTAGGTTTGGTGTAAAGGTTGTGATGTGTAACAAAACATGAACGTAAAGGTTGGTTTTGGCGGATTTCATAGTGAAAGATATAACGTGCAGTTTGGGGTAAACATAAAGGTTGTTTTCTGCAAATTTGTCTTAAATTTATGAAACATTATGCACATGTTGGTCGCACTCCACCGTGCATTTAATTTGGCTTCCATTTCCTTTGCATCACACAAAATCGCACATTCCAGTACTTTATCATCAATATTTTTCATTGCTTTGTGGTTGTTTTATTGTTGGCATTCATTCTTTTTTGTTAACTTAAAGAGTTGCGCTTTTATTTGTCACCTTGTCCTATATTGTTTATAATTCCAAGAAAGTCAGTTTTCCCATATTATTACGTTAAAGTGCCCGACCACCGAACGGGTATAAAGTCAGTTAGATATTTGACTCTAGTTCTTTTTTAAAAATCATAGCCAAATTATTTAAAAATATTTTCCTAAGCATTTGAAAGTTTGTTCAGAAGCAAATATTTCATTGGAGGTAAATAAAAAAAATGTATCGGGGTAAATTTCTAAAAAAATACTTTTCAAATATTTTATTTAGAAGTAAATAAAAATAAAAAGCTTACCAACACTAAATATAACTTTTTAGTATGTATCTTATGAGCATTGGGAGTTTGTTTGTCTGGTTTATGCTATCTTTCCTTATACAAATGGTATTATATATAACATCTCTAGCTACTGATTTGAGACTTCCCTGTGTAAATTATTCATTCACATTTATATTTAATAATTTCATATGAACAACAACCAACTTAGTTATCACATCTGTGGTCTGGAGGATTGTACTCGAATATCCATACTAACTATTCACTTCCTTCATGTTATAGGACAAGTCTGTTTGCAACAAGGAGAGCAAGGAAAAGGTTGGGACTCGGGCTCTCATAGTGAAGTCGACGACTCGCTAGTTGTTAGCCCACATGGGAGGCTTCTCTTAGCCAATGTCAAACATCTTTGCCAAACGTGTTTTCGATATGTAAGGACGGAATCTTTGGGGAAGCCTAATCCAAAGTTCTCTAGATCCACTAGTGCAAGTCCTGTATCATCAGTACACCTTATAAATAGAGTATTTGACCAGACTCGAATCGGATTTGAATGTTCGGATTTGAATCATTTTTTTTTAGCTATTTTGAATCCAATTTCAAAATTGAATAACCTGATTCGATTAACTAATGTTTAAGGCCAAGCATATAAGTGCATATCTCTAGGGATAGAAAATGATAATAATATCACAAAAAAGATAATAAATATGCTTAATCAATAGATTGAGCCTCATCATACCCAATTCTCTTAACAAAATCATTAAACTCCAACTTGAAAATTCTCTAAAGATTTGATGTAACACTCATGAATGGGTGAGATCATTAGAAAATGTTAAAAACTAAATTTAATATAAATTAATTTTTTCACTAAATGGGACCGATGATGCAAACGGGAGGTATTATTATTATTATTATTGAAATTGTTTATATTAATTAATCGAAGACGGTTCCAAACTGCCATGTAATGTAATACTAAACCGCCAATTAATTTTGGTCGCCTAACAATATCCACGTGGAACTTATTACAACCACTACCTTAACATAAGTCTTGTTTGCTTATGTCTCTTGTCTATTTTACATTTTAATTTGTTATCCATAATCAAATAATTTAACACAAATCAATTTGGACCAAACAAAATTACGTTGACCGGCCTATTTCCAACCAAAGATTAATTATTTTCTTATATGATGTATACGTCTGAATTCAAAATTGTTTAACTAAAGAGTTAATAACATATTATATGCCCTGTAAGTTTAAGTGGTCGGTTTAGTGAGTTCAAAACATATTAAACGTAGGTAAAAATGGATCTTCTAATAAAACTCAATTAGTTAAGGACTTAAATATTCGTTATCCCATTGCCACGTTATTACGTAACCATTAACTAAATTCTCGTGTTTGGGTTAACTAACACCCAATATCATTAACTAAACAAAAAGAAAGAAAAATCAAATGAAGGTGACATGTGATTGGTTCCTATAATCATGGGCCCCACCATCCTCCCCAATTTCTTCTGTTAACAACACCAATGTGTTAACTAAGTTCTCATTAACTAACCTTGTTAACGGACGGCACAATGTTCAACCCGTTAACGGGTGATGTGGCTTGTTTAACAGCTTCTTAGTTAACCCCACAATACATAGCCTTATGACACTATCCATAAACAAATGCAAAAAATAAGAATGTTTTGTTGTATTTGTATATATGTTTTAAAATATACTTGCAATGTAAGCTTAAAAAAATTCTAAAAATTCTAAACTTTTTAAAGTATCAATCAATGACCCAAATAACCACAGTTTAAGAAACCGAATAAAAACAAGAATATGGTGTTTCAAGATAAACAAACTTTTATATGTGTTCTTAAAGTGACGGAGATGATGAGAATGATAAAAGAACCAAGAAGAATCATTCTACGAGTATTCACAAGAACAAGTTTTGGTTCAATAGGTACTAGCCTTCCAATCCAAGAAGGTTCGTTTTAGAATTAGATTAACTCCATCTCCTAATTGGCTTTGTCACTTTGTAATTTGTTTTTGTCCTTTATCTTTATACCCAATTACATGCAGTGTACTTTGTCTTTAAAACTGATAAATTTTGTACTTAATGTTTTAAAATCGTGCACGTTATGTCCTTTAGTCCTAACCATGGTTGTAAAACAAGGTCTCCAAGGCCGAGTAGTCGCTACAAGGTAGGCTGCCGAGGCGACTTTCTTCAACTCCGAATAATTACTCGGAATCGATCAAATGCGGTCAACATTGGCCAAAATCGGATCTAGTAGGTTAACTCGGGCCGAGTTTGACTTAAAATAAAATAAAAGATAATTTCTATGCCTATCATATTAAAGAATGAATATCAATTTCACGTATTTTGTTATAAATATTAGTAAATTTATGTTATTTGACATATATTTAATTTTCGAAAACTAATTTCTTTATGATTTGGCATATCCGAGTACTCCCCGTGTACTCTCCGGCTAGGCCGAGTACTCTCAACTCCCCCGTCGACCGACTAGGGAGCGCCTAACGACTTTTACAACCATGGTCCTAACCCAAATAGATTTTTCTGTTAAATCTGGTCATGTGACTTGCACAATGAAGGCTTATTTGTCTTTTCACCATTACAGGGACTGTTATATAAATATTTAATATATGGGGACTATTATGTAAAACAATGAAAAAATATATAAATTAAATAAATCTTTATGCTCTCTCTCTCTAACTTATACTCTCTCTAACCTACAAAACACACCGGTTACTTATATGAATCACTAAATAAGAATTATATGAATTTCAAAAAAAAAAAAAAAAAAAATCCATGGCAGGTCATTCTCACCATCCAGTTTGCGGTAAGTCTCTCTACCTACAATTAACATCATCCTATACTTCTTTCAAACTCATCAATGGCAACAATTAACATCGAGACCCTTTCACGCAAAACAGATGACGTGTCCAAAAAAATCAAACTATTTGAATTGCATGACTCACTTGCTATCGGTGAAATCGACATCAGTTTACACCACCACCCAGTTACCACCACCAGCCACCTAAATTCAAACGAATCAAATCAAATACCAATCTCATAACGAATTAAATCAAACACCACCACCATCACAACCTTCTTTCAAGCACTTCTACTTCAAACCAGTTAGTGATCAGCACTACCTTTACTATAATTCAAGACCTGAGATGTGATCAGCACTATCTTTACTAGAAAAATGGCATGATCAAGCAACGGAAGCATATTCGGATGATCAAACAGCGACGAGATCTTAATCTCCTTCAAATCTCAAAATTAAATCACCACATCTCACACAATTATGTCAATCTATAACCCACAAAACCAGATAATAGTAATGTGGAGATTTCAAAACCCTAAATCGAATAAAAAATTGGGGATCTCAATTTATACAAGAGATGTGAGACTGATATTTAATTTTCTTAGACACACCACTGGTGTTTATTGATCCAAACATCACCCGCATCGAAATCGTACATAGATTAAAGCGGCAGTGCCACTAGGTGGTAACGGTAGCAGGTGGTGTGGGGTAAGTGGTGGCTATGGTGGTGGCAGGTAGTGTGGGGTGATGGTGGTGGATGGTTGGTGACAGTCGTGAATGGTGGAGGCTAGAAGTGGTTGATGGTGGCGGTAGAAATGGGTGGTGGAGGGTGATGGCTGGAGGTGGTTGATGGTGTAGGGAGTGAGAGAGTGTGTATAAATTTATTTGCTAAAATATTTTTTAAACTAATAGGTAAAAAAAACTATACTACCCTTGTGAGATATGATTTAACATAAAAATCTAACTGGATCAGGGTTAAAGGACATAACGTGCACGATTTTAAAACATTAAGTACAAAACTTATCAGTTTTAAATACAAAGGACATCGCCTGAAATCTATATCTATACAACCTAATAAAAGTCATACCTAGGGGACACATGTCCCCCATCTAGGGCCTCTAAACCTCATTTTCCCGCCAAAACTCTTCCCATTCCCTATGGTGCAATGCAATGGACGATCCATATTACGAAAACGGGTCAAAGATTGCGAACATATATAATCACATAACCCGTTTGTTTCCTCTCATAACTCTCACAAAGTTTCAAATCAGCAGCTGCGATTAGGGTTTTCTCCCTTCGAATCCAATCAAACAATCAAATATCAAAGGTATATCTTCATCAAATATTTCTCTGATTTCCTGTTAAGTTTTTTGATTGGATTGTAAACAACATCTTCGTCTTATCAATCTTTTCGTTGATCATCAATAGTTTCGTTTATACATACGGATTTTGTTACTGATTTTGTCATTCCAATCTGTCAATCTTTGATTTCATGGTTCACTGATCTTCATTCTTTTATACCTATGGTTTCTTGCTATTCGATCTATATACTTCTCTTACACATAAATGTTGTCTCCAACAAGGTATGATTCTGATATTCATATATTATTCTGATTTTTACCTCCGTGTATTAGATTTTGTTTTTATATCGTGAAAATATTTGGTCGATTGTATAGCATTTAGGGTTTTGAACATTGATGTCGTTTGAGATGATTTTGTCTTTAGAATTTTTTCCAGATCTGATATTATTAATAGTTTAATTTTTTACATGATTTTTATGGCGTTTGAATGATATATTATTCTGATTTTTACCTTCGTGTATTAGATTTTGTTTTTATATCACGAAAATATTTGGTCGATTGTATCGCAATTACGGTTTTGAACATTCATGTTTGTTTCAATAATGTTGTCTTATTGCTATTTTGATGGGTTGGTATCCATATTGTTCTTCATTTGATGTTGTGATAGCCTCTTTAATTGTTGCTAAAATGACACATTTTGAGTTCTGTTCTTTTGTTTTTTTCAAGCCATGTATTGTAATATGTTCCAAGGTATATGTTCATCGAACAAAATTGTTTGTTTATTGTTGAATCTTGATCTGGATTTATTTGTTTCTGTTTGGTTTTCATCGTTCCTTCGATTTCTAATTCGTATCACTCAAAATCTTCAATAACAAGGTACGGTCCGGATTTGTTACTATTAACATGTAGATGTTCTTTTTCTTAAACATTATGTTGATTTTGTGATGTATATTGTCTGATTTGTATCCTTTCATATCTAGGGTTTCATCATCTTCAAGCATATATTTTTCTGGCTAATCTAATGGCATCCTTACCAAGGTACGAAATTAGTGTTCATCTAAATTGTTTTTACTTGATATCCATCTATCATTCTAACATGTTTTATTGTATTTGTGTTTTTTGATTTTGATCTGTTTCGTGTCTAGATTTTTTATGCCTTGGAGCACAAATCTTTGATTATGTTCTAATGGCTTCATCACCAAGGTATATGATTGTTATCTCCCCCTTTAGTGAATGATTTTTCGTGTTAATGTTGTTTTTTTGCTTAAGGATTTGATATTGTAATTGATCATCGGATTATGATTGTTGTCTTTCTAATTTGTTGTTAGGCTAGATAAATTTGTAGAAATTTAGAAGTGTTTGGTTGTTTTTTATTTCATTATGTTGTCGAATCTTTGCTCCACCTTTCTATTGTTTTGTTTGAAGATTGATTGAATATCATATGTGTTCTTGGAGTTTAATGGTTTGATCCTTGATGTTTGAGAATTGAATTACGGATCATGATAACGGTTCGGTGCTATCCATCCGTTTGTTACAAAATTATTATTGTTAATTATTATTTCCTTATTTAGAGGATAGATAATAACTTGATTTTAAATTCAAAAATTTGATTTGGAGCATAATATGGAAGTAAACGATTTGGAGTTAATAACATTAATTGAATTTCCTTTTAGTTGGGTTCAATGTACCTAGACATGTTAGTGGTTTAAAATTTAAAATTTTATATATAATTTTGATTAAATTCTTCCAACATATTATAGTAATTTTAAATTTAAATTATATTTAACTTATTTTTAAATAAAGTTACCTGAAATAGAAGTTGACTACATTCATCTTTTATAATTGCTAATTATCCTAATTTTTAAAAAACCTCTAGTCAATAATTATTGGTTTCTATATAACTAATTAGATTCAAATTATTCAACAATCATATTAAAAACATTTGTTGGTTGTTACCATATATGCTTTAAATCATTAAAATAATAGATACGGAATTGACTTTTGAACTTTCAGTGTATTTTAGATGATTATGTCCATCAAAATGCTAGCATTTGTATTTTTTCTAATATCGTTTTAATTATTAGAAGTATGTTTTAAGAATATATTAATATTCTTAAAAAAACGTCAAAAAATGTGTTTTTAGTATTTTTGGCTGATAATTTCCTTATTTAGAGGATAGATAATAACTTGATTTAGTATTCAAAATTTTTATTTTGAGGATATTATGGAAGTAAACGATTTGGAGTTAATAACATTAATTGGATTTCCTTTTTAGGTGGGTTCAATGTACCTAGACATGTTAGTGGTTTAAAATTTAAAATTTTATATATAATTTTGATTAAATTCTTCCAACATATTATAGTAATTTTAAATTTAAATTTAAATTATATTTGACTTATTTTTAAATAAAGTTATCTAAAATAGAAGTTGACTACATTCATTTTTTTATAATTGTTAATTATCCTAATTTTTAATAACCTCTAATCAACAATTATTGATTTCTATATAACTAATTAGATTCAAATTATTCAACAATCATATTAAAAACATTTATTGGTTGTTACCATATATGCTTTAAATCATTAAAATAATAGATACAAAATTGACTTTTGAATTTTCAGAGTATTTTAGATTATTATGTCCCTCAAGATACTAGCACTGGTATGTTTTCTAATATCATTTTAATTATTAGAAGACTGTTTTAATAATATATTAATAATCTTAAAAAACGACAAAAATGTGTTTTTAGTATTTTTGGCTAATAATTTTCCTTATTTGGAGGATATAATTTTCTTATTTAGAGGATAGATAATAACTTGATTTTAAATTCAAAAATTTGATTTAGAGGATAATATGGAAGTAAACGATTTGTAGTTAATAACATTAACTAGATTTTCTTTTTAGGTTCAATGTACATAGACATGTTAGTGATTTAAAATTTAAAATTTTATATATAATTTTGATTAAATTCTTCCAACATATTATAGTAATTTTAAATTTAAATTATATTTGACTTATTTTTAAATAAAGTTACCTAAAATAGAAGTTAACTACATTCATTTTTTTATAATTGCTAATTATCCTAATTTTTAATAACCTCTAATCAAGAATTATTGGTTTCTATATAACTAATTAGATTCAAATTATTCAACAATCATATGAAAAACATTTATTGGTTGTTACCATATATGCTTTAAATCATTAAAATAATGAGATTTTTACATATTTCTCTCTCCTAAGTAGCTTTATAACATATTTATCAACCCATAAATTTAATTACATATTTCTCCTTTCTAAAGAAGCCTTATTACATATTTCCTCAATCTCTAAATTTTTATTACATATTACCCCAATCTCTAAATTTAATTACATATTTCACCTTCCTAAACCCCATATATTACATATTTATCCATTTCATTAAAAATACTCTTATAGAATTACTATTTTACCCCTAATGAGTTTATTAAATAAATAACTACAATATATTTCCTAGCTTCACCTTTGAACCAGGATATTTTTATTTATTTTAAATTAAAAAAATAAAATAAATAATATTAATCCCATTATTATTATCATAGGTAAGTTCTAGGAATACTTAATTCGTGCTATATCTGATAAATGAGTTTTAATTTCTAGTTGATCTTTTAAAGCATGATTTATGATCCTATTACAACCTGATCTGAATGTAAACTTTCTTGGTAAAGGTCTAAAACCGAAAGTATGAAAAAAAAAACTAAAAATACTAAAATATAAGTAATAGTTATTAGTTAATGCGTCTATTAATATACATTACCACAGAATGTTTTGATTAATATTATTTATTTTATTTTTTTTATTTAAAAATAAATAAAAATATCCGGGTTCAAAGGTGAAGCTAGGAAATATATTGTAGTTATTTATTTAATAAACTCATTAGGGGTAAAATAGTAATTCTATAAGAGTATTTTTAATGAAATGGATAAATATGTAATATATGAGGTTTAGGAAGATGAAATATGTAATTAAATTTAGAGATTGGGGTAATATGTAATAAAAATTTAGAGATTGGGAAAATATGTAATAAGGCTTCTTTAGGAAGGGAAAATATGTAATTAAATTTATGGGTTGGGGAAATATGTAATAATGTTGCTTAGGAGAGAGAAATATGTAAAAATCCCTAAAATAATAGACATGGAATTGACTTTTGAACTTTCAGTGTATTTTAGATGATTATGTCCCTCTCAACATGAGCGGTGTTGTGGCATCCGGTTTATATCATGTTGACCAGGTAACTTGAACGATTTTTTTTTTGTAATCATGAGTGTATAATGGTCTATTAAATCCAAAACATGTACATTTATGTTTGTCATAATTAGGGGACAACAATAGTGAAGAGTATGAGATCTACTCCACATTGGACATGGCAGGTTTTTGGTCCACATGCAACTTCTAACTTCTCTGCTGCTGCAGAATCATCAGTATTGGTGGAACTCACCCATTAGTTAAAAATATTAGTTTTAGATTTACTCCAAATAGATAAACACAACTTGAAGTATTTAAATTCATATTTTAGCTCATTTATACTTTATTTCTTTTCTAAATATTTACTACTTCAGCAGTCTATGAAAGTGGTAAATTTTGCAAAAATTAAAGAAGAACTTGATTCCGAGTTTCGATACTTTTTTATGTATAAAAAATGTAGAATTATCTCCAGCTACAAATCTACGCTTTTCTAATTTGCTTTGTTTGAAATTAATTTGGTTTGTTTATTGTAAAATGCTTTATTATGGCAAAGTGTAACGAACAAAGGCAATGATGCGGAGCAGTGCATGTCACAGGTGAGCTTCAAGTCAACTTACCTAATATATAATTAGTGATTAGAAGTAATGCAATGATTAATTAACAAGTTATGATTAGCAACCTCATTATACTTTTAAAAAAGGTAATTTATAATTCTTTTGTGTTTCGTATCTTCTCTCAATTTAAAATTCAACCTTATTATCTAGGTATCTGTGTGTGGTTTAAGATGTTTCAACCTCATTATACTTAGGGTTAGTTTTGAGAAAGATGTGGAAAAGGCAGAGTCAATGTGGGAGATACAACATCGACATGCTGCTGATAATATTTAAGCCATATACGATGGCATGGGCGTATTATTTTTAAAGGTTAGTACTACAAATGTTTTATTGCACGTATACATCATCACAAGCACTTTTGCTTGCTTAGAGCAAACATTACCATGGATTTTGTTATCATAGAATTTGTCGGTGCATCAAAATTCTTTTTTGTTTGTAGAAGGAAAAGCAACATCCCGGGTGTATCTAAGTCTCTTTGTCTATCCATGTGAGTTCACGTTACATATTGTCTATTTCATTATATTCAAGAATTAAAGCCTATTAATGTGAAAATTTAGGATTTCATCTTTTGTATCAGGGTGAATCACTTCAAGTCATGTATCCTAAGTTGTTTTAGGTGCAACCTCCCTCCCCCTCTCTCTGATTTTGTGATATATATTATTTTAAAGTTTTTACATCATTGTTCCAACCTAAATTGATGGTTCTTTGTTAAAAGGTGAATTGAAGATAACCTCTTTCTTTTTTCATTTGATAAGCAGAACCACTTTATTTTCAAGTCTTCAAGTCAAATATCATTAGCCCACTATAAATGAATAGAAGTGGAAGTCTTGACCCAAGTGCTTAATTTGAGTTTTCTATCTCTCACCAATGGGTTGAACGGGTAATCTCATAAAAAAATAGTTAAAAACTGGGCTGTGTTTCTTTGTTCTCTGATGCCTAACTCATGAAAATGTTATTTTATAGGAATTTCTGACCATGAACTGGGATGGCAAGAGTTGTATAAATAACATTACAATTCGGATTACTAATACCACTGTCCATAATAACTTTCTTATTTTCTCCAGGCCCAAAACTAAAAATAATCAATGGCCATCTTCTTCGAATCTAATTATCATCTTCGTCTCTAAGGTATGAATTTGTCTATTAATCCATTTTTTTCTTTATTTTGTTAAGTTTTATCGTGTCACGACCCCCGACCCCACCCTGGACGGAATCGGGAGCCGCGAACCAGTTCAGTGGTACCGGTGGTTATTTAGAAAAGTAGTGCAGCGGAAATTTCATCAGGACCGTGAGTTAGGAAAAATATCAGAGTTTAGAAAACACCGGATTTTATTTATTAAATAGATGGGATAAAACCATGTTTTGAAAGGTAGCTTTAATATGGGATAAATCCGAATACATAAAACAAATTTTCTTAATTTAATTTAATTGATAAATTAAGCCACTTCTGTAAGCCTTTTGGTGCCGTATCCAACTCTTATTCCGATCTACTGTAATTACCTGAAACGCGTTTTAAAAAGATTTGGTCAGTGGGAAATACTGGTGAGTTCATTCAGGTTTTATAAAATGACACCTCAGTTATGAATTACAGCATAAGAGCGATTACAATGGCTTCTATCTTATTTTTATCTGGCGCCGTGTCACCTCCTGGTGACGATGGTCATACCACTATTGGGTCCTTTCACCCAAGTAGTGATGATTATCACTGTTAGGATTTATTAGCCTAACCGTGAGAAATTAGTAATGTGCACAATAGCCCACTAGCCAGTGATTCAAGATAACCACGACTTAATCCCTGTAATTATAACTTTGAAAATAATTGGAGTATTGTAAAACACTTTTGATAAAAAGAGAATGACTCACATTATAAGCATGCAGTATTGATTTAATAAGTTTCTTGATTCTACTCCTTTTGATAATTAAGCATATACTTCATTGTTTTGAACCTTCTGATGATTAAGCATCCATTTTAAGAGTATGGTGTAGAGTTGCGAGTAGTTAAACATTTAGTTTAACAGAATGGAATACGTATTAGTGTTAAACCAAATCAAACCTAACGATGGTCACGAGATTCGAACCTTAACGAAATTCACAAAGTATAGCACTTTGGCATCCGTTTAACGAACTCACAAAGTATAGCACTTTGGCATCCGTTTAACGAAATTCACAAAGTATAGCACTTTGGCATCCGTTAGTTGGTTCCTGAATCGATCGGACATAATATCGCATCGGTGATTATTGGTTAGAACACCAACGAATAGAGAGAAGAAGAAAAAAAATGAGCAAGGAAAATGAATTCCTAGGCTTGCTATTTATAGGTAAGAAGTATGAAATTTCTATGAAGTTTCCTATAGCTTTTCTAGGAAGTTACCTATACATTTTCTAGAAAGCTTCCTACCCACATATATATCCTCTTACACCTTCCTAGCACCTTCCTTTGATATTATCTATCTCATATATATATATATATATATTTATTTATTTTCATGTATATCTATTTAGGTGTTTAATTTACTTAATTAATCTTACTTAGCTTAATTAATCTCGCTTAGCTTAATTAATCTCGCTTAGCTTAATTAATCTTGCTTAGCTTAATTAATCTCGCTTAGCTTAATTAATCTCGCTTAGCTTAATTAATCTTGCTTAACTGATTAATTATTCATACTTAACTTAATTAATTTTACTTAACTGATTAATTAATCTTACTTAACTGATTAATTTTTCCTTAACGGTTTATTTAAGTAATTTACTTAGCCGATTAAATAACGTATTTAGCTGATTAATTAACTTACTTAGCTTGCTTAACTGCTAAGTTTTCTTAACCGCTAAGTGTATTTAATCAGTAAGCTAACTTAATGACTAAGTTTACTAAGTTTACTTATTATTAAGTTTACTTAACTGCTAAGTTTTCTAGCTTAGCAGTTCCCTGGTTATGGGTTATAATTTCTAGACACAACGGAACTCGTATTAGTGTATTAACTCAATTAAACTTTAACGATAATCACGAGATCACAACCCTCACGACTAATGACAAAGTGCGATACTTAAACATCCATCGAATTCACGACGAATGACAAAGTATAACCCGAGTTTGAGCAACACTTAAACATCCATCGGATAGTTTCAATCGATCGGACATTGAATCGTAGCAGCGATTAGAGTTATTACCCTAATAACGGGCAGAGTTTTGGGATTTAGAAGTTCTGACATTGGAATGACAGAACAAGGAAACAAGAGAAAGAAAAGAATTGAGCGATTTGAAATGAAACCTAAAGCCTCAATATATAGGCTGAAACTGGGGCGCGTCGCGGCCCGCGAGGGATGGTAGGGCGGTTTGAGGGTGGCTGAGTCATGGCGTGGTCGTGACACGTGGATGACACGTGGCCTTCACGCTTCTCCGGTGATTTTTGATCTGTCGCGGCCCGCGTAGACTAACCTTAAGTCTTACGCGGCCCGCGTGCGGCCAGAAAATTCATTTTTCTTGGTTTTTCATAAACATTAGGGTTTCAGGGGTCCAGGTTTTCACCTGCGGAGCGTTTTAGGACATTTTTGTGCGAGTCGTTACGTCCTCCCCACCTTGTTTTAAATCTCGTCCACGAGATTTGGGTTACGATATCTCTTTTAGAGTTATGTCACATCTTAGTCAACAAGAACAGTTTTAAGATATGTTCAAATGAATACGTGTTTTACAATAAATAGGGCTCAATGGTTTAACTGAATTAGTTCAAGAAGTCGATGTCAAATGAATGAGATGAAATAATATAGTTTCTAAGGTGATTAGGTTCAAGTTAAAAGAGATATATGATCAAGTTGTGAATGATTTTTAGAAACAATAAAATTCACTGTCAATAGAAAATTTACCTTGATTGTCAACTGAGGAAGACTCAGAATCAACAAGCTCGAATGAAATAGAAGTACGAAAATGATTTGTCAACTGAGAAAAATCAGTGGGTTGACATTTATCGAATTACAAGGATACACCGATATACAACAGAGTTTAGTGTATCATTGTCTTAACACATAGTTGTATTAAGACCATTTTCAAGGATGAGTCAAGCGAAAGGTATATATATAGATTAGCTCAAGCTACAAGTCTATACCGACGCCACAAGGTGTCGTAGTGATCAAAATAATAATAGCGGTGACTGGACGAGTTCACCGTGTTTTAAATCAAATGAAGTAAGTTTGTTTCAAACAACTCTAGTAGGATTTCCGATTGAAATTGAAACAATTGAATAATGTTTTTTCGATTGAAGATGATAAAGCAATAAATATCACGAAAGGCTCGATTGATGCTGCAAGAACCATTAAGAGATACACTGAAATATGACATGAATTTGTGTATCATTATCTTAGCACACGATTGTGTTAAGATTGCTATTATAGGATAAACCAACAAAGCGGATTCAATATAAATAAATAAATAATTAAATCCGTATATGATGTGTGCAAATGAGATTACCGCAAGCTTCAATTTTGTGAAAACGACACCACAAGGTGATCGTGATCAAAGAAACGATTCAATGAAGTCGAAGACCAAACAAGCATGTTATGGTTCAAGAGAATTGAAGTGCTTGTTGGGATTATTTCGAAGATGATGGCTTCAATTCATCATACGGGACCTTGAATTGAATACGTATTGTGAGCAAGTTCAAACAATTGAACTTGGTTAAAACAAAATGAGTTCATGTATCAATAAGAAAGTTCTGACATGGTCACAACAACAAAAACCATGGATACCATTCAAAAGAAAATCAAAATTTTCAAGAAATTCATCGATTCGATATCAAAGAGTCATCGTTTTGCAAAAAACGCGGTTTATAATGCAAAGAACAAGTATAGCGAAACGATATTTGAGTTTTGATAAAACAACAAATTGGAATGAAGCCTTCCAATGTGTAACACCTCGAAAAATTCACGTCCTATAATGTGTTGACACGTGTCATAAAGCTTGAACGTGTGAAAGAATGTTATAAAAGGACTAAATTGACAAACATGGAAAGTATGTGATATTACGGGTTCTAAATGTCAACAGTGAATAAATATACTTCATAATAACCCTACATGATGTTTACAACATCAAACGAATAAATCATGGATCATACGAGGCTAAAAGTGAGAGATTACAAACTACAGGGGTTAAATGTGTCAACATGTTTAAAGATATACCTCTGAGTGACCTTTTGACAAACCCGAAGCTTTGTAACTGTTAATTATGCTTACTAGAATGCGCGATATAAATTTCATAAAGTTTCGTTATCGTATGAGAAAGTTATGATCAAATTCGTGTGCGAGGGGTTAAAGCGTAAACATTGAAAGTTAAGACTTTTCGGGTTAACCGGAAGTGTCCAGGGACTTGGCAAAGTGGGTATAAGTCCTAAAGCCCTTGTGGGTAAATATAAGAGGGTCAAAATGCAAGAAATAACCTTGGTTGCCCTTTCGTGAAGCCAAGGGACAAGCTGCAAAATAACAAAAAAAAAAAAATGAAAAAGCTGATCAGAAGGCCCATGCGGCCCGCTTTAGCACCTCAAGCGGGCCGCCTCAGCCTCCCAGATGCAGAAACTCGTTTTTTTCACATGTTCAGCCTTCTAAACGCCATGTGTTGCCCTTAAACCCTTCCAAGAGCCCCCTAAACAACCCCTAAACACTTAGGGACACTTGTTGAAGAGTTGTGGTCATTGATAGACTTAGATGTCAACAAGTTATGGTGATCTAAACACTATAAATAAGACCATTAGTTGCAACATTTGATCATCCACCTTCATCTGCATTTGTGGAGCATTTCTGGAGCTTAGGAGCAGATCCAAGACATCCCTACACGTGCATAGGACCCTTGTAAGTACCCTTGACCTTCCTCGATTAAGTTTTAGCCTAGTTTTAGCTTAAAAGTCAAACCGTCGTAATTAACGGTTGACTTTAAGATTAATCACAAATGGTCCAGTGATTAGTCGAATCAAGAGTAGTTATAAGTTGGTAATTATGTGGGTAATAAAACCTCAAAAGGGTTCCCCCTGATTCCCACTCTAACTAGATCGTTTGTCGGGTCAAACTTAATCCGAAAAAGTCAACAGAAGCATAAAACGCATATTTAGCAATCTAGAAGGCGTGCAACCTGTTTGATCATGAATAGAACTTGGTAACTAGTGTAAGAACATGTCTAAACATGTTCAACCCGACAATTTACTGTAGAGACCCGGTTCGGAACCGAAAGTCGCATAGTTTGACTTTCGCTTTGACTTTCAGTTCTGACCCGCTTTAGTATGATTTGAAAATGTCTTAAAGATTATTTAGGACCAGTCTACATGTTAGCACAACCCTCTGTGGTTGGTTCATTGATTGACCCATTCGTTTACGCGTTTCCGTTAATTGCTCATATGTTGACCATTATGCCCTTATTATCTTAAAACGTGATTTTTGGAAATGTAAAAGAGTAGAAACTTTAATTACTGATATATAAACTTGTATGCAAAGTTTGACATCAATTTGAGGTGTAGATTAAGAGTTATGCTCGTTAGCGTAAAATGAACGCTTTATGTTAATAAAACGGCGAAATTAGCGTATAGCCTAGTTAAGCCTACTTTTTGGTATCAAACTTAATACCCACTGATGTAATATATTATTTTGGGATTTTTGAAGATTTTTAATTAATTTTAGGCTGAGCATAACTAGTAGTCGTAGGCTTAATCCGGTAATTGTGGGTTTTGCCCTTACGGGCCATAAAATGAGTTTTACATATCTAAACGACTCCAAACCTTTTTCTACTGATTAGATATGTTAAATAAATTATTTTAAGCCTCCTGGAAGTATAAAAATATCAGCTTTATGTATCGAACCGGGAAATGGCTTCTAATCGCCTAATTAAGCGTTATTAACGCATAGTATGTACTAAAACTATTTTAAACATACTAAGGGTGATACCTACTGATATTTGAGGCAAATTATAATATTTTTAACAGTAAGCAAAAGTTGTTTAACTCAGACTTCAATTTTGAGCTTTACGTCTTATGTGAAATTACCAAAGTGCCCCTTCGGTGCATAGTTTGGTTATGATTGATAAATTTTCACATATAAACTTTATCCTACTGTTATAACTTATCAAAATAAGTATTTTTGCTGATTATACCAGACCTGTAACTCAGGTAAATACTTAAACTCTTTTATAACCTTTTAAATGACCAAACTACCCCTACGTGGCCTAGTTTGTGTTTAAATACGTTTTGGGCATAATGAAAGACATCTTCCTGATGTCACAACATATTTGAGGCATAATTAACTTAGGAAACCTGTATATGACTCTCATGATTAACCGTCATGCGTTATTCGCGTTCGGTTCGGTTTATGTAACTAGTTTGCATAAATTAGCCGAAACGGGTCAAACGTTATCGTTTTTATCTCAAAATCCAGAATGTGTTTAGTTTACCCATATTATACAAGTCTCCAAACTTGTCGGGTCTAAATCACATTCTATTCCGGTCTTCGCTTAATCATGCGTTTTGAACCGTAAACCTTTCCTTAAAACTAACCGGTCTAAGTTACGACTTAAATAAGACCCGTTAGGAATCTAATAGGTTAATAAAACCTTCGTTCCAGATTGAGAGCCCCAGTAGAAGTACTTGTGCTTGCTGATTAGAATATACGGCTGAGTATAAATTGCATTGCTAGCTCAGGTAAATACTGTTAACTTATTTTCCCTTATACGGGCTTGGGATACGGTATTATAAAAATACCGCTTGGTCGGGTGTAGAAACCTTTTAATCGGAGATGATTAAATTGCATAATCCCGTTTTAATTTGTATTGTTTGATAACAAATAACATTGGGGGTTAATGACCGTGTCCTGGATATCCTTGGCTCATTTTAAAAAGTGAATGGCCATAACTTAAGCACAAGGTGTAGGCATAACACCTCCTGTTGCGTATGTAAAAGATATACTCACTCGTAAGGATGTCTTCTTGTGAGTTATATTTATGGTGTGTCGATTAATCTTGTCCGGCTTGTATTGTATAATCACCGGCCCTAAATGTTGGACAACCATGTAAATCAGATACAAGATTTTTATTAATAAAATTGTCCCAAGTATAAAAGATTAATTTTGCCTCTGTGCATTTTAATCCAGTTATAAAAGATATTTTGTGCCTCGTGCATTCAAATCAATTTTTAAACTCTTTTCCAAAATGAGTCGGTTAATTGTATTTACCAGTGTAAACTGACGTATTTTCCAAAAGGTTAAGTGGAAGGTACTATGCGTAATTGGCTGGGAGCTCAGGGCATCACTAGGGAATCTTGCAAGTTCTAGATGACTAAAGTTTGTTGAACAGTTTTTCCTTTTAATTGATCCGCCTGTGGATCCTTTACTTTCCGTTGTAATACTTTGGCAATACTTTGTATTCGGAATGTAATATATTTATCTTTTGCTTCCGCTGTGCATACATATATTGTGTTGTTTGACTTTGATGATATCAACTACGTCACGATACTCCCCCACCGGGCCCACCGGTGACACGTGGAAATCGGGGTGTGACACAATGGTCTTCATAATTCAAACTAACCACATGCGCAACAAACAGTGCATGTGTAACGTGTGGATTTACCAAGAAATGAAACAACCAAATAAATATTCGTGATTATGAAAGAAATCCTCATGATGACCATTAGGAGAGTAGAATTTCAAAAGTCTATTTACTATGTGCAGAGGTCTGAATTTTAACAAAAGGAATTTAAGAATTTTATCTGGAAATTTTGTGTGATAACCGGTGTTAAGTGACATTACTAGGGAATGTCGAATAAAATGAAATAGAGGGATTTGTAAAGGTATGTGACTTCTTTTGCAGTGTCAAGAATTGGATTATACTATGCACCGACTGTTGTGAAATCTTGTTCTATCGTACCTCAGCAAGATTCATGTCGTTTGTAGGATCACGTGGCCAAGTGCTGCTTTTTGATTACTAGTTCTTCTACTGACGGGATTCGCATTGGTGTCGTCGTGCCCAATTATATTTTCCAAAGGTCTTGCCTTGGAAGTCGTGTGTGATATACTTCGACGTCTGTGGATGTATAATTTAAGTTTCATGTGTTTTCTTGTGCACTAGCACAACTTTACATGTTTCTTACTTGCGTTAATAGTCTATGGTAACGCATTGGAAATTCTTATACTTTTGATGGCGTCCCAACTTAAAGGGTTTCCATTGTTTATATTGTCGCACGAGTTACGAGGTAGACGATCAAACGAAATAATGTTTGATATCGTAATTATAGATATATGCAAGAGATTCCTGATAAAGAAATCTAGAATTATTATTGACACTTATGTTCGTGATTTATTTTAAATTGTCAATCGTTATGGCTTTTGGAATTCCTTGTAGATAGATATACATATCTATATAATCATATATTTCACATGCTGTAATATACATACCCTTCATAAGGTCAATGTATTTAACAGATTCTTATTTCCAAAAACAAGTCAGATATCAGGTCATGATACTATTTAGGGACATCTTGTCACTTGTTTGACATATTATATACCCCGTCTTATCCGGTTCTCGCCGGAGAGGTAACCCCATTATATCCGGACAAACTGGAGAGTTTGCTACACCATACCCAGTCTTGCCAGAGAAGAAATTTATATTTCCCATAAATAGATCTTTCTTAAATCATTATTTGGAAAGTGCATTATGACTTTCAACAAAGACTAAGCAAATTAGTATTCACATGACGGATCATATTCTAGAACAAAGTAGTAATAAATAAGAAATAACAAGGGTTATTTCTTATTTATTATACTTGCAACGTTCTAGTTTTCATCCTCACGGCATATCAAAACCCATTACACTTTATTTACACAAGTATTTAGCTTATCTCGAAGCTTATACTAAGGCATATTTTCTTAAGTTCAAGTCTAAATGCAATCATGTGTGCTACTAGTTAATAGCAATTTCCTAACTCTTTTATTTAAGCTTAGGTATTAGTATCACAACACATATTGGCTTAAATCAGTGGCTCTGATACCACCTTCTGTCACGAACCCCGACCCCACCCTGGACGGAATCGGGAGCCGCGAACCAGTTCAGTGGTACCGGTGGTTATTTAGAAAAGTAGTGCAGCGGAAATTTCATCAGGACCGTGAGTTAGGAAAAATATCAGAGTTTAGAAAACACCGGATTTTATTTATTAAATAGATGGGATAAAACCATGTTTTGAAAGGTAGCTTTAATATGGGATAAATCCGAATACATAAAACAAATTTTCTTAATTTAATTTAATTGATAAATTAAGCCACTTCTGTAAGCCTTTTGGTGCCGTATCCAACTCTTATTCCGATCTACTGTAATTACCTGAAACGCGTTTTAAAAAGATTTGGTCAGTGGGAAATACTGGTGAGTTCATTCAGGTTTTATAAAATGACACCTCAGTTATGAATTACAGCATAAGAGCGATTACAATGGCTTCTATCTTATTTTTATCTGGCGCCGTGTCACCTCCTGGTGACGATGGTCATACCACTATTGGGTCCTTTCACCCAAGTAGTGATGATTATCACTGTTAGGATTTATTAGCCTAACCGTGAGAAATTAGTAATGTGCACAATACCCTACTAGCCAGTGATTCAAGATAACCACGACTTAATCCCTGTAATTATAACTTTGAAAATAATTGGAGTATTGTAAAACACTTTTGATAAAAAGAGAATGACTCACATTATAAGCATGCAGTATTGATTTAATAAGTTTCTTGATTCTACTCCTTCTGATAATTAAGCATATACTTCATTGTTTTGAACCTTCTGATGATTAAGCATCCATTTTAAGAGTATGGTGTAGAGTTGCGAGTAGTTAAACATTTAGTTTAACAGAATGGAATACGTATTAGTGTTAAACCAAATCAAACCTAACGATGGTCACGAGATTCGAACCTTAACGAAATTCACAAAGTATAGCACTTTGGCATCCGTTTAACGAACTCACAAAGTATAGCACTTTGGCATCCGTTTAACGAAATTCACAAAGTATAGCACTTTGGCATCCGTTAGGTGGTTCCTGAATCGATCGGACAGAATATCGCATCGGTGATTATTGGTTAGAACACCAACAAATAGAGAGAAGAAGAAAAAATATGAGCAAGGAAAATGAATTCCTAGGCTTGCTATTTATAGGTAAGAAGTATGAAATTTCTAGGAAGTTTCCTATAGCTTTTCTAGGAAGTTACCTATACATTTTCTAGAAAGCTTCCTACCCACATATATATCCTCTTACACCTTCCTAGCACCTTCCTTTGATATTATCTATTTCATATATATATATTTATTTTCATGTATATCTATTTAGGTGTTTAATTTACTTACTTAATTAATCTTACTTAGCTTAATTAATCTCGCTTAGCTTAATTAATCTTGCTTAGCTTAATTAATCTCGCTTAGTTTAATTAATCTCATTTAGCTTAATTAATCTTGCTTAACTGATTAATTAATCATACTTAACTTAATTAATTTTACTTAACTGATTAATTAATCTTATTTAACTGATTAATTTTTCCTTAACGGTTTATTTAAGTAATTTACTTAGCCGATTAAATAACGTATTTAGCTGATTAATTAACTTACCTAGCTTGCTTAACTGCTAAGTTTTCTTAACCGCTAAGTGTATTTAATCAGTAAGCAAACTTAATGACTAAGTTTACTTAACTGCTAAGTTTTCTAGCTTAGCAGTTCCCTGGTTATGGATTATAATTTCTAGACACAACGGAACTGGTATTAGTGTATTAACTCAATTCAACTTTAACGATAATCACGAGATCACAACCCTCACGACTAATGACAAAGTGCGATACTTAAACATCCATCGAATTCACGACGAATGACAAAGTATAACCCGAGTTTGAGCAGCACTTAAACATCCATCGGATAGTTTCAATCGATCGGACATTGAATCGTAGCAGCGATTAGAGTTATTACCCTAATAACGGGTAGAGTTTCGGGATTTAGAAGTTCTGACATTGGAATGACAGAACAAGGAAACAAGAGAAAGAAAAGAATTGAGCGATTTGAAATATAACCGAAAGCCTCAATATATAGGCTGAAACCGGGGCGCGTCGCGGCCCGCGTAAGCTTGAAAGGAACCTTACGCGGCCCGCGAGGGATGGTAGGCCGGTTTGAGGGTGGCTGAGTCATGGCGTGGTCGTGACACGTGGCCTTCACGCTTATCCGGTGATTTTTGATCTGTCGCGGCCCGCGTAGACTAACCTTAAGTCTTACGCGGCCCGCGTGCGGCCAGAAAATTCATTTTTCTTGGTTTTTCATAAACATTAGGGTTTCAGGGGTCCGGGTTTTCACATGCGGAGCGTTTTAGGACATTTTTGTGCGAGTCGTTACATATCGGTAATCGTTTGTTTGTTGTATCTCGCAGCCGTTTATCTAGCCGTCGCTAGCTTCTACGTATTTTTGTGGATTTCTACAAGAAACTTGAATCTGATGTTGTTATAGCCTCTTTAATTCTTGCTAAAATGTCACATTTTGAGCGATGTGTCTCATTGTCAAGTTATATAAGGACATATATATGCTTTAATATGACACCTGAAGTGTCATACTCCCTGAATCTCATTATCAAGTTATTAAAGGTCTCATTGAGTGTCATAAAGTTTAATATTATACACACCGCTTTCAGATCTCATAAGGTACGTGTTCTTAAATCAGTATACATTTTCTGTATATTAGTTACTATGAAACGCGTGTTTACTATAGTTGTTATTTATATGTCTTACTTTTAAATGTTTTCATTTTTAGCCTTTTTTTAACGATAATACCATTTTGTTGTTTATTACTTGGTGAACTAATAACAACTGTCGAATAAACAAAGCTAAAGTGTTTTACTTAACATCTCTTCATACTTTCATTATGTGATAGATTATTTCACAATAAGATATACTTTGCTATTCTACAAAATGTCGTAGATACGTAAAAGTATGTCTGTATTGGTTAAGAATCTTCGTACACATAATATTAATGGTCAAACAAGGTTTGTGAATCTATTTTTGATGTTATTGAATACTTTTGTTTTCAATGTATTTTTATGTATGTTACTAATAAATTTTTTGTTTATATATTTTGTTTATGATAGGTACGGTGTTGTTGGATGACATGATATAATTGAAGCCGAACATATTTCGTTAGGGGATGATTGTTTTTTCAATTGGTCTAAAACGAATTCGAGATTATTGGTTACGAAACTCCAGCAAGTAGAAGTATTAGACTATTAGGCTTTCAATTTATATGTCAAACCAGAAAAACTAATTTTTTCATTTATTTATCTTTTCAGTTTTGTTACATATATAGTTCGATGCTTCGTTTTATTTTAATATTCAACCTTAGATTTTCATAATAACTTCACGTGTATAGTTTCTTTACGATCAGTAACGTAATTTCTTTTCTAAAAGTAAGAAACATATCATTTTTTAACACCGTGAAATTCACAGGTATTAGCACTAGTTGGGTATAAAGATAAAGAACAAAATTTGTAATTTACTCTTAAAAAAATAATAGTTAGAAAGTGTAACCAAATAAAAAATGTGTGGATATGTGTAGAAACAAATACATTGCTTTAGCCTTGTCTTTACAAATCCAAGTTGTTTAAAAACTGACATGATATGATAAGATTGTGATAAAGACAAAGCTAAGGATGATGCATTGCATGTAATATAACAAGCATAACACAACATTTGCTCGCAATAACTTGATTAGGATGATGCATTGCATGTAGTGTAACAATTAAAACAAGATTACAACCACTTAAAAACAAAAAAATACATACATTACACGAATGGTCCTGTGATGAAGATGAAGATGAAGAAATAAAAAGGATTAAATATTTTATGTATACATACATTTTTGAACTTTTAAATTTAAATAATATGAAAAAAATAGTTTTTTAAGGCTCCACTAATCCCACACCCCAAAACTCTTATTTTCACACCCCTTACATGTATACATGACGTATATACGGGTCCTATAGGGTTATACGTCCCGTATACATGAATGTTGCACAGAAACGAAGACAGGGGAATGTTTTTTTTGTCTCGTTGTATACGAGTCGTATAACATTATACAGGTCGTATATGTTCATATACGACCAATATAATTTTATACGACCAAAGTCTAATATTGTGTTGGGTTTTTGATGTTTTTAAACATGTATACGATAGTGTTATACGACTCGTATAGACTTAAACAACTTTTTTATTATTATTATTATTATTATTATTTTTTTGTATATTTATAAAGCCAAAAATGTATAATGAGTTTTTGTTGATATACAGGTTATTAGTGATAAACGTATATAAGTGTTGAATAATATCAGACTTTATTATGGTAAAACTAGTTTTGCCCTTTAAGTTGTCTTAGACGATTAATTATTTAGATATGTCGTCAATTATAATTATGTTACGTTTCCAGTTTAGTTACCTTAGACGTTTAATTAGGAGTTTCTAATATGTCGTCCATTATGTTTAACAATCAGGATACACCAACAACAAACATATGCATAAGATAAACAATCGGATAATAATCATCAAACAAAATAAAAAATAAACATAAAATAAATATTTACTATGATATATACAATGTTCCTAAGCAAAAGCAAAATATAATAATCCGCTACAGCGGCAGTGGAGAAGATGGTGGTGGTGGTGCAGCACCTGCTCGTGGAGGGAGGGTCGTGCCGGCATGCATCATAATAATCGCCTCTGTAATCCATCGTACGTCGCTGTGTATAGCAGATACGTTGACCCATACAACAACTACATCTGCCTCGACCCAAGCCAGTCTCTCATCAAACCCTGGCTGAGACAGCACACATGGTCTCATGCTCCGTCGCTCGTACCGGCGATCACCCTGTGGAGCATCCACATCTATCTACGCCCTGTCAACCAGAGTATCACCTGCCCTGCTCCCCCGCCGCGCTCGCCCTCACCATCACCCTCGCCGCCTTGACCCTTACCCTCAACATCATCTGGGGGTGGTTGCCCTGGGTACTACTGCGTGCGACCCCCATCTAATGACCAAATCACCTGGACCTTGTCCAGTAACACCTCATGAGTAATCAGCATCGAGAATGTTGTCGCCCAACTTACCAGATCAATCAGATGTGTAACAGACATCGTACTAGCCCACTCTGGATTTCAGGTGCGGTAATACATCGCGAGGTGGGTTACGAAGGCCCCACAAGTAATGTGGCTGGAAACCCTGCGAAGCGCGTACTGGGTGAAGCCCCCCCCCCCCCCCCCCCCCGTAAATAAATTGTGCAAGAAGAATAAGTCATTTTGGGTGACCCACTCCTTGCTAGTTAGAGAACAAACCCTTGTTTATTCGGTTTTAGCGAGTTAGAGAACAAATAATCCATAATGTCTGAAAACAAAGATATTACGGTTGTTATTCAGATAAGTATGATTAATAAGAGAATTAATATGAAACTTACCATCACGTTTTTTCCTTACTAGTCCTTCTTATATTCGCTCGTACCAATAGTTGTAATCATCAACTGTGGTAGAGTTAATCAACCTGGTCCACTTGTATAGAAACTTATCCCATTTTTTCCGTTTTAAATTTTGGCTTGCAATGTCTATCGATATTCTTCTGTATGTGCCACCTACACAATGAACGACTAGTGTTCGGAAACACGTGTGCACATGCATTCATTAGGGCGAGGTCTCAGTATATTACTATTACACGAGGCTCTATATCACTATCCAATGAATCTTTCAACTTTTGTAACACCCACATGAAGTTTTCCTCTCGCTCGTTGGTTATGAACGCTTGGGTAATGCAACACGCGAGGTATGTAGGTGTGACACCAATAATCTGGACGAGCGGTATTTTGTACTGGTTCGTCTTGTAGGTGGAGTCTATAAGCAACACATGCGGGAAGGCACACCATAACATGTTCGACTTCGGGTGGATAAAGAAAGCATCTCGTAGTCTTTCGTCCTTTTTATCTGTTTGGTGGAAGAAAACAAACCCAAATTTTTCAACCAGTTGAGAAGAATTGGCATTGGAGTCTCGCCGACTTGCTCCCTTCGACCCAGTTTCGCTCACGCATTGTGTATTGTATTTCTTGTTGACACATTTTCGGGGTTCTATTTTTAATGGTCGAAAGAATATCGCGTGATCGCATATTCTGATGCGTCAGTTGCTCCACTATCCTCTCTTCCTCTGAAGTCAGCTTCATTAGGGACAGATGTCCCTAAGGATACAGAAAGGGTTCTTGGTTGTACTTTGCTTTTTTCAACCTTTAGAGTCCAAACTCCTAACCTCTTTCTAAATGTTCCAATTAGTTGGAACTCGCACCCTATTTCTCCTGGTTCCACTATGTCTGACTGTGGCTGTTTGCTTGTGGTGGCCGCCATGGTTGCATATAAGCCATATTTTTAGGGGTTGGTGACTAGGGGTCCTCGTACTTTGTTCGTTTGGTGATTATGGCATACCCGTTGTCCTGTCCGACGGCTTCACCAAATCATCCATGGTATGGAATTTCTAAAAAAATATTTTGGAGTTATAATTCAATTCTATTAAGCCTAAGAAAAATTAATGTATAAATAAATGTTTTACCTGGTTGGTTTTAAACTCACTAGGTTCGTCGTCACCTTGACCCCCAGACGACGGTCCTCCACAATTGGACGACGACACTCCACTATCGGATGGCGGTACTCCACCGTCGGACGACGGTCCTCCACTACCGGACGACGGTGGATCACTCCCGTGATAGTCACCCAACCAAGATCGTTAGGATTTACACCAGCATGATTATCCTGATAGTCATCAAAAGCTCACGGATCCTGACTGGCATTAGACATAAGATTTAAATTGAACTGAAGATTTAAATCAAACAACCCTGTATTTTGATTCAAATCATACGTTATCTTATTCGACTCGCTAGTCGAGTCACCATCGAAACAACAATTGTCGTCCCAAAGCGGCATTGTTAGCGTAATATAACTTGAATACATATAGAATATAAAAGAAACAAATAGTAGTTGAATGAAAAAATGAAGAAGACTATAGTATGGTAAGTTTTGAGAATATTACGTCTTATCAAATAATTTATGTGTGAATCGAGAAATATTACGTCTAGTCAAATAATTAGCGCGCGAATCGAGGAATATTACGCCGAATCAAATAACTCTTACACAAATCAAGAAATCTTACGTCGAGTCGCATGCGTGTCAAGGAATATTATGTCAAATCAACAATTTAAAAAAAATCAGGCATTGTGTACGTATAACATCATACCGGCTGTATACAATAGTCGTATACACTATATATGAGCACCCTAAGATTTTAAATTTACACCTTGTATACGGATGTGAATTTAAGATGCTTTATAAATCTCCTTTTCTAATCACATTATTTTTTACTAGTAAAAAATATTGATAAAGTGAGTAGCGTGGATATCATACGCATTAATTTAATAAAAACAAAAAATACAAAAATTACCCGTTTAGAGTATAAACAACTTACCTCATCTCGTGTTGGCGTAAAATAACGTTCTTCTAGCAAGCCAAAAAGACCCATACACAAGATGCAACCACAGCCGTTGATCAAGCTGACTTTCTCTTTATCAGACCCTACACATTTGAATTCAAATCTCACCAACGGTCTTCTCTGCAACTTAATTGAAAATTCGTGTATCCCATGTTTCTTAAGCCAACAAACTGATACCCTTCTTCACTTCATTCAATACCTCTCTCTCTAGAACTCTGGGTTTTCGGTATTTCGTACATCCTCTCTCTCTACAATTCACATCATTGACCAAAAAAATACCCAATTTCTTTAGGGTTTGTAGAAACCAATTAGGGTTTCTTGTATGCAACATTAAAGATCAATTCCAAATTCCGATAATTGATGGAGCTTGTTATTGCATCAAGGGCAGGGGATGATCGCAATCTTGCTTCAAGAAAAGCACAAGAAGCAGGTAAATTTTGTACAATTTTATTATAAAGATATATAAAATGTTATTTTGATTATGAGTATGTTAATATCTTTATAGCTTTGAGGAGGTTTCATGCTACCGAATGGCTTGAAACTATTGTCGGCCCATTAGGGATACCGAAACAGCCTTCGGAGAAACAGTTTATTGAGTGTTTGAGAAACGGGTTGATTCTTTGTCATGCTATTAATGAGATTGAACCTGGGTCTGTCCCAAAGGTACTATTTGTTATATTGGTGTTTATGTAAGTGGGGTTCATTGCGATTTACCGGATTCTTGATAAGTTGTTTGATTTTGTTTATATAAAGGTTGTGGAGATTAGTCGGTTTCCTTCGCAGTCGCTTACTTGGGATTCTCAGCCGTTACCTGCTTATCAGTTTTTTGAGAATGTTAGGAATTTTTTGAAAGCGGTTGAAGGGTTAAGGCTTCCGGTTTTTGAAGCTTCGGTTTTCGAAAGGGTACATTCATATGTTATAGTTTTAACAAATTCAATACATTTTCTTTTGGGTCTGTTATGAACCTAGTTGTTTTATGAATGTTTTTTAGGATAATATGGTGGCGGGTTCGTCTGCTAAGATTGTCGATTGCGTGTTGGGGCTTAAAGAGTACAATGATAGGAAACAGAAGAAAAAGGGGAATGGATCTTTTAAGCATGATTTCAGATCTCCTTTGATGATGCATTCGAATGGTAGGAACTTCAACAAGCAGTTGGATTTGTCTGCCAATTTTGAAAAGCAGCCACCGTCTCTAAACGATGCTCAGAAGCTTGAAGGTTTACAGATTTTCACTTATTTTATCTATATATAAAAATATGATTTTGGTGGTCATATGCATAATTTGTTGTCTTTCAATAGCTTCATATGAATTTTTTGGTACATTGTAGATTTAATTGTCAAGGCTTTAGCTGAATGTATGACTGATGCAAAAGAGAATTTAGATGGTAACTTGTTGGCCTCTATTCGTAACGGAAATACGGTAACTACTCGCCTTCATTTTTCTATAAACATTTGTTGGTCCGATATATAAAGTTGGTGAATTATAACCGAAATCATGTTAAACAGGATTCTGTCAAGTTGCTTACTAAGATGATTTCAAGCACTTTGGAGGAACAACTTCAGTACAAACTCCCCATGGTAACATATTTAGTTGAACAAGATTCAGTAGTAACTTTAGTATATTCACTTCGCAATATTAACATCTTCGTCTGTTTCTCGTATATCAGTTAAATCCAATATCCAAAGATCTATCCACAGAAGAAAGCGGATCTGTTACAAGCTCTGCAAGTTCGTTATCGCCACATTCATCATTAACTGTAAATGCCAAAGTATGAGGATTAAATGATTAATGCATTCTTTTTAAATAAATAAACTTTAGTTTGCATATATTAAGAGGTATAGGTAGAGGATCCTGTAAAAAGTGCTCAAAGTGTGAGAAGTGTGAGAAGTGTATTATAACACTATATATAATACTATATAACACCATATAAACACCGTATAACAATATGTAACACCATATAATACCATATAACACTATGTAACACTATATATCATTATATAACAAATATAACACTATAGGTTGTCTGATAGCATGTCTATGATAGATGTATAGTGTTATATTTGTTATATAATGTTATATAGTGTTACATAGTGTTATATGTTATTATATGGTGTTACGTATTGTTATACGGTGTTTATATGGTGTTATATAGTATTATATATAGTGTTATAATACACTTCTCACACTTCTCACACTTTAGGCCCTTTTTACACTATCCTTACCCTATATTAAGATATTCTTGAAAACTTTGTTGCAGCATTGTCAAGTTGGTGATTGCAACCACTTGCAGGTGGTTCATGTACAAGAAAAAAAGCTACTGGTATGCTTTCTTTCTGTTTTGTACCGACACTTAAACTAACAACAAAATGTTAAGTCACACTCAATGTCAATTATATATGTTATATCTCTCCATTGCAGAACCTAAAGGAACTGTTGTCGAGTACAAAGGCCGAATTCGGAGACTTGCAGTCTCAACTTCAAAACGATCTAAAACAAATGGGTATGGGCCAAGATACTTTCCAATGTTCAACCAATACATTTCTTACCAAAAATTTAAGGAATGTGTCTAAATCCTATATTTTTACATGGGTTTTCAGAGAGTCAAATAGAGGAATTATCCGCTGCTGCGCAGGGATATCATAAGGTGGTTCAAGAAAACAGGAATTTATACAATATGGTCCAGGATCTAAAAGGTATATTCTGTTTGTTATTAATTTCATCAAAATGGATATAATGTTGTTAGTTATTAAATCTTTATCTAACAATTCTATATATTTCAGGAAATATTCGGGTATACTGCAGGATCAGACCTGCATTTAGATCCGACACAAAAAATGTGATCGATTATATTGGGGAAGATGGCTCATTAGTTGTGTTGGATCCTTCAAAACCGAATAAAGACGGAAAAAAGTTGTTTCAATTCAACCGTGTCTTCGGTCCAACTGCCACTCAAGGTGAATATTAATTTTTACCTATAAATGACCATTTTCTATTGTTTTTTAGTTACATACTTCTATAGGCTCGGTAGATTCTAACGTTTTTCCTTATTATCAGAGGAGGTATTCGCGGACACTCAACCACTTATAAGATCAGTTATGGACGGTTACAACGTGTGCATTTTTGCATACGGGCAGACAGGATCCGGGAAAACACATACAATGGTGAGATAAGATAATAATACATCCGGTACCCTTTTTTGGAGTAAAACGTGTGGTACGGAATTACAAATTTGGTTTGGCTGATGTTTCGCTTTATTTTTGTAGTGTGGCCCTATTGGTGCATCGAGAAAAGAAATGGGAATCAACTATTTGGCTCTCAATGATCTCTTTGATCTATCAAACAGTAGAAAAGATGTTCTAAAATACGAGATTTTCGTACAAATGGTGGAAATATACAATGAACAAGTAAGAGATCTATTGACCAGTGATTCTTCATCCACCAACAAATTGGAGATCCGTAGCTGCACGAGTGAGAATGGTTTGAGCCTTCCTGATGCAACCATTCACCCGGTCAAGTCAACCACTGACGTCCTAAACTTAATGAAAACTGGTCAAGTGAACCGTGCTGTGAGTTCAACGGCTCTAAATAACCAAAGTAGCCGGTCCCACAGGTAACATTTCTTTTAAGTCATAGTCATAACCAGCATTTTGTTTTTTTACTATGTTTTAAGCACTCATAGTACTAAATAGGTAAAATCGGTACGAGTACCAATAAAGTACGGGTACCAATAAGGTAAAATCGGTACGAATAGTAATACAATACGAGTACCATAATATCAAATACAGTACCGGTATCATTTGTATCCATACCAGCACTAATACCGAAAGTAACGAATACTGAAATCAATAAAACTGAGTACCGATATATGTATCCATACCAGCACTAATACGAGTGCCGGTATGGGTACGGTACCGGGTACAGGTATTTGGGAAAAAATCTCATCGCTAATATTCACTATGCCACTACGGGCAGGTTGGGTAACGGGGTCAAAACAGATGGTTTTGAATTTAACGAGTTGTGATGTGTTTCTTCTTTTCAGCATATTAACTGTGCATGTGCACGGAAAGGACGTAAATGGAGGGACGATTCGCAGCTGTCTTCATTTGGTGGATTTAGCCGGAAGTGAAAGGGTGGATAAATCAGAAGTCACGGGTGAAGGGCTTAAAGAAGCTCAACATATAAACAAGTCGCTTTCTTGTTTAGGAGACGTAATCACCGCTTTATCTCAGAAGAACTCGTACATTCCATACCGAAACAGCAAGCTTACACTACTCCTTCAAAACTCATTAGGTATATAATGCAAGAAATTAGGTAGTTCTTGATAGAACGTCGATTTTGATCGGGTTTATCTATATAAAATTTGCAGGTGGAAATGCAAAGACTTTGATGTTTGCTCATGTGAGCCCAGAAGGTGATTCTTTCGGGGAAACAGTTAGTACGTTGAAGTTCGCTCAACGCGCTTCAACTGTTGAACTCGGTGCAGCTCGATTAAACAAGGAAAGCAGGGAGGTTATGGACCTTAAAGAACAAATCGAGAGCCTGAAGAAACAGTTGGCAGAGAAGGAACCGCAAAGTGCGCAACAAGTCAACAAAAGTGAACCGAGATCGCCGTTACCACGAGCAAAAGCAGCAGCTGTTACGATAGACAGGACTCCCAAGAGTCCACGATCGCCATTACCACGACCAAAAGCAGCAGTAGCAACGATGGACAGAACTCCACCAAATTCTGCTTCAAAAAGCCGACAAGTGAAGCCATTTGTGCTACCGAAAACACCTGAATCTCAAGTGTCGATCAGAAATGAAATCATTATTTCGTCGGAAATTAGAGGTGGCACTGCCAATGTGAAATCGTCACATATCAGGAAATCGCTTCGGACCATTGGGAAATTGATTAATGGCTCCGAAAAACGGTGGGTAGAATTGAAGAACAGAAAACTAATTATAACTTCTTTTGTTTGAACTTGTAATATAAATAGAACCCATTCATGATGTTATCTTGTTCTTTGCAGGATTCAAATGAAAACCAATGAAGTGCAAACATCAACGCTGACGCCACCTGTTATTGCTAGGCCATCACGACGGCAGTCTTTAACTGGGGTTCAGCCGCCGGAGAGGTCAAGAAGATCTTCACTTGAAGGAGTTAACCCTTGTAAGTCGTAATTGGTTGGAAATGTGACCATCAGTTGGTTATAAAAGTTACCTGGCTTGTTTATGACGCGGGTTTTATTCGTTTGTTAAAGGTGCTGATGGAAATACGAATGTGAGTACGCCACCGACGGTCAGCCGTTCAAGCAAAACTAAGTGGATGTAATGTTGAGTTTGAGTTGAGAAACCTTTCATGGCTTTGACTCGAAGCGTATGGCATTGTTGAGCTGCAACTTTTGTTTAGCAGGCTAGAAATAACCTATAGATGCAATTTAGTTGTGTACATGTAAGAATTCATTTGATTGATTTTGATGGAAAGTCCACCATAGATATAACTTTTTGTTTAACAGGCTAGAAATAACCTTAGATGCAATTAGTTCTTGATGCAGGCAAGCTAGGATCATCATGCTATACGATGTGTAGTAGCTTGGTCTATCCGCCTTACGTATCAATATGATCTCATTGGCAATGTTTTTGAAACCGGTTCAGTCATCAAACCTGCCATTCCACTGGTTCACTCATTAGACCGGTTGAAACGCATTCAAAAAACCAAGTCATGTTATATAATTTTAAACTAGCTCACACATTATAAACACCAACTTTAAACTTACATAAAATCTTCTATCTACTATAATAAAAGGAACCAAGTTTTGGACACGTGTCATTCATAGAAGTCAAATCTATACTTATTTTATATTAACTAAATAAATAAACAATAAATTAAATTAAATCTTATCATACTTTAATAAAATATTATCCTCAAATCTAAATTGTTAATTTAATATATTTTTAAAACAAATACCTCTTTTTAAAACAAAATTGCCATTTTCGCCCCTGAGGTTTGGGCACATTTGCCATTTTAGTCCAAAATGACACTTTGGTACCATTTTGCCCCCCACGTTTGTAACTTTTTGCCATTTTCGTCCAAATGGCTAATCAAGTTACTTAATTTTTGGACGAAAATGGCAAAAAGTTACAAACGTGGGGGGCAAAATGGTACCAAAGTGTCATTATTTGGACGAAAATGGCAAAAAGTTACAAACGTGGGGGGCAAAATGGTACCAAAGTGTCATTTTGGACTAAAATGGCAAATGTGCCCAAACCTCAGGGGCGAAAATGGCAATTTACTCTATATTAAATATATAAATAATAAATTAATATTAACTGTTATCCTAATTTATTAAAAATATAACTTTTTTATTAATTTGTATACAAAATTATATTTATTCAACTCGTGTAAAACGCGGGGTTTTTAAAAATATAACTTTTTTTTATTATTTACTATACAAAGTTACATTTATATAACACGTGTGATACACGGAGTTTTTAAAGATATAACTTTTTATCATTTCTAAAGAGGAGAATAATGTGGATATAGTTATAACACATATTGACTATCTATACTACCGAACATTATAGATAAGTTGCATAATTAACTTTACAATAATACATAATTTATTTAATGTTAATATGGCCCTGCAAGATGGAGGATCTGTTGGATACTCCAATCTTGGAACGGATACGTAAAAAAAGGTGATCTTGGAAGCGGCTTTGTTAGAACATCGACGAGTTGATCTTTGGAGCTAACATGTAACCCTTGTAATATGCCTGGCGTATTGACTTGTTCTTGAACAAAGTGGTAGTCCAACGTAACGTGTTTCATATGTGAATGATAAACTTGATTTGTACACAAGTATGCAGCTCCCGTGTAGTCACAAAACAGTCTAGGTGTTTTAATGTTCTTGATGCCAAGTTCACAAAGTAGGTTTTTGACCCAAGAAACCTTGACAGTAGCATTTGTGATGGCTTTATATCCAGCCTCCGTAGAGGACTGTGAGACTGTCTTTTGTCTGGAGGACCACCACGATATGATGTTAGAAGCGAGGTATAGCAAATAAGCAGTTTTAGAACGTCCCCCATCAGTGATCCCCCCCCCCCCAATCAAAATCCGAGAATACACGTAAATCAATAGGTGAATTTTGATGCCAAAATAATCCATGGTACATCGTTCCTTTCAAATATCGAAGAACCCATTTGAGAGATTGCCAATGGGACTGTTTGGGATTGTGCATGAACTGGGAAAGCTTATTAACAACAAAGGAGATGTTCGGTCGGGTAAAGGTGAGATATTGGAGTATGCCCACAAGTTGGCGATACGAAGTTGGGTCAACCGAGGGAGATGAGTCATCAGGTGAAAGGGTGTCCAAAGCACTAAGAGGTGTGAGAACATCCTTGGCACAGAGGCATCTGAGAGGGACCTTTTGAAGGTGTTGATTGATAAAGAGAGAGGCATCTGAGAGGGACCTTTTGAAGCTGAAAGTGATTAGAAATGAAGCTAACTCATTATACCAAGACCTTGAAGCTTGTTTAAGTCCGTAGAGGGACTTCCTTTGCTTGCAAATGTGACTCAAGAATTCAAAGTTAGCGAACCCGGGGGTTGAACCATGTACACGTCCTCATGTAAGGTGCCATGAAGAAATGCATTGTTTACATAAAGCTGACGTAAGCAATGGATAGAACCGTTCGAATGGTGATCGGTTTTGTAACCGGGCTAAAAGTATCAAAGTAGTCCTTGCCATATTGTTGGTGAAACCCCTTGGCGACAAGACGTGCCCTTTGGCGACAAGACGTGCTCAATACTTATCAATCGTACCATCGGGTTTGTGTTTGATACGGAAACCCATTTGCAACCAATGGGATGTTGATTTGTGTGAGGAATGAGATCCCACATGTGGTTTTGTAGAAGGGCATTAAATTCGAGATCCATGGCAAGGCGCCATTCAAGATCCTTCATTGCTTGAATGTGACTTGAGGTTTCGAGAGACTGGGGAAAAGGGTGTAAGGAAGTGGAGTTGATGAACTTGGGGTTTGGCTTAGGTTGGCGACGGGTGGGGGCGAGTTAACAGAAGAGTGAGATTGGAGTGGAGTTGATGATGTAGTCATAGAGGGGACATGAGTTGTAGTGGAGTGGGAATTAGGTGAGACGGGTTGGGTGACTTGTTGTATGGGAATAGGAGATTGGGGTGTGGAAATGATGTAGAGGAAAGGTCTGGGATAAAAGGAGGTTGGGAGGTATATGTTGATGGAGAGTGAAAATGTGGTGGACAGGAAGGGGTAACAGTAGGTGTTTGGGAAGGCGGGATAGGGCTGCATGGGGTTTTTGTGTGGGTAGAAAAGTAGAAGAGGTGTCGCTAATAGGAGAGGTGTGTGTGTCACGGAAAAGGAATATGTGAGACTGGAGTGGAGTTGGTGATGTAGGCGTAGAGGGGACATGAACTGTAGTGGAGTGGGAATTGGGTGAGACGACTTGGGTAACGTGTTGTATGGGAATAAGATATTAGGGTGGGGAAATGATGTAGAGGAAAGGTCTGGGGTAAAAGGAGGTTAGGAGGTATATGTTGATGGAGGGAGAAAAGGTGTTGGACAGGAAGGGGTAATAGTAGGTGATTGGGAAGGTGGGGTGGGCTGCATGGGGTTTTTGTATGGGTAGAAAAGTAGAAAAAAGTGTCGCTAATAGGAGAGGTGTGGGTGTCATGAAAATGGAATAGGTGTGGAACGAACTCCACGTGACGTGAATGATAAATCTGGTTGTTTTCCGGATCTACATATTTATAAGTAGATTAGGATGCGGAGTAGTCAAGAAAAGCGTATGACTTGGAACGAGCTAGGACGTGGTGTACGGTCGGAGCCACGGATAACAGAGGCAACAAAAAGGTTTGAGTTTAGAGTAGGTTGGGTTTGCGTTGAAGAGCATGTTGAAAGATGAGGTATTGTTTAGAATAGGTGTGGGAAGGCGATTTATTAAGTATGTAGCGGTTTGGAAGGCGTGACGCCAAAAATGCGATGGTAGTGAACGTAATGGAGAAGGGCAAGGCCCATTTCAACTACATGATGGTCGCGGTGTTCAACTACCCCGTTTTGCTCGGGTGTGTGAGGTGGAGTTGTGTAATGGGAGATGCCTTGAGAGGTAAGGTAGGGTGTTAGGCCAACATATTCCCCACCATTATCAGTGATTAAGGCAACCAGAGGCGTTTTAAAAAACTTTTCCACTAACGTTTTGAATTGTGGGAAAAGTATAGACACCTCTGATTTGCGTTTGGGCGGGTATAACCATAAATATTTCGAGTAAAAATCAACAAAAATAATGTAATATTTATACCCATCAAATGAGGTTTGAACTGGTCCCCAAATATCAGAGTAAACAAGTTCTAAAGGTTTGTTTGCAACAAAAGAATTATGGCTAAACGGAAGTTTGTGACTTTTATTCAATGAAAAAGAATTACAATGAAATGACTCATATGACATTTTATTACAATGAAGTCCTAATTTAGCAATTAAATACTTATTTGAATGAGGGATGTCCAAGAGTGTGATGTCACACGAGTAAAGATCCTGTGTTGGTTGCATTTATTTGAGGAAAAGTAGCGAGGGGTCCGTAGTAAACCTCATTAACGTTCGCTCACCACATGAGAGGCGCCCCCATGCGTAGATCCTTGACCAAAAAATGATAAGGGAAAAATTCAACGGAAACATGGTTAGTTTGACACACTTTAGCAACGAAAATAAGATGATTACGTAAATGAGGAACAACTAAAACATCATTCAAAAGAAGTGGTCATGAGTTAATAGGGATGGTAGTATGACCGGTGTAGGACAATCTCATCCGGGCCTCTGTATTTGGAAAGAACGGGCAACGAATTCGGATTCGGAGTGGTGTGGTGTGGTGTGACCTAATGCGCCGGTCTCCCACATCCATGATGGGTGCATAGCAACTTATTGTGGTGAAGTGGTGTTGACAAACGGAACTGTTTGGGAAGAATTGCCTTGAATAGTACTATTGTTTTCCCATAGGAATTGTAACAACTCTCACCAAAACTATTATTTATTATTATATTTTGTCCAATAGGAAATCCTAATTAAGACCCCCAAGTGATCCTGCATAAACCCTAAAATTTTCAGAACAATCGGAATCAGGATCAGGGCCCCTAAAACTCAGGGGGGGGGGGTATTTCCCCGTTAGTAATATCCACACAGTTTTACGTGGAAAGCTAATTTTAACGAATGACCAACTCAGCGAAGCTACCTGGACATGGGGCTACCCTATGCTAGGGTGGCACCCCTCGCGCCACGCGACACTGTTTTCCAGGTATATATAGAGGGGTGTGGGACTTGATTCTTGGCACTCGTTCGACGTTAAAATTCGCTTTATACTTCGAGATATCATATGATTACTATAAAAATACACACAATCACGAAACACTGCCGCAATAACAGGGTAATAACTCGATCGGTATATAACAGGGTAATAAATCAATCCAATGGATGTTTAAGTGCTGCTTAAACTTGGGTTATACTTTGTCATTCGTCGTGAATTCGATGGATGTTTAAGTATTGCACTTTGTCATTCGTTGTGAAGGTTTCGATCTCGTGAGTTATCGTAAATGTTGTATTAGTTACTAACCTAGTTTGTGTGCATTGTTATTTAAAATAGGTTTCAAGGCTAATTAGTAGGCTAAGCTCTATCCGTATTAAATTTGCAATGTGAGTTATTCTCTTTTATCAAAAGTATTTTACAATACTCCATTTTCAAAAGTTATAATTACAGGGATTAAGTCGTGGTTATCTTGAATCACTGGCTAGTGGGGTATTGTGCACATTACTAATTTCTCACGGGTTAGGCTAATAAATCCTAACAGTGATAAACGTCACTACTTGGGGAAAGACCCAATAGTGGTATGACCATCGTCACCAGGTGACACGGCGCCAGATAAAAATAAGATAGAAGCCATTGTAATCGCTCTTATGCTGTAATTTATAACCATGTGTCGTTTTATCAAATTTGAATAACTCGCCAGCATTTCCCCGCTGATAAAATATTTTTAAAACATATTTCAGGCGACCTGCTGTAAATCAAGAAAACATGCTACGGAGCACTAACCAGCTTGAAGAGGTGGCTCAGTTAAAATGAATAAACATGTTTTATAAATCAAGGAATTTACTTGTGAAATTCCTCTACTATAAATTACGGGGTTTATCCCGCATTATGAAATAAAATAATCGGGCATTTCAAGTTTTAAAAGATCATGTTGATAATCTTCCGTTGTCGCATCATTTAAATAAATACCACGGGTTCCTGTCCCGCGGCTCCTGACCGGGTCAAACCGGGGCTGGGGTCCTGACAGGAAAAGGTGGTATCAGAGCCACTGAGTTAAGCTAATTAAGTATTTAGAAATACTTAATTTTACTGATTGCCATTTTGTGATTATATGTTTTATTATTTGAATATTTATTTACAGTATGGGTAAACAAAGACTTTCAGACATCTATCGTCAATTAGATAGTGTACCAAAAGATAAGGGATCCTCATCCAAATCAAATTCCTCAAGATACTCAGTAGATACTGAGGTGGGAATATTTGTTCATAAGGCACAGTATGAGAAACCACTTTCTCCTAATAAAAGAAGTTTGATTATTAGAAAAAGTCAAGAGAAAATGAGGAAATCACAACCAAAAGGAATGATGAGTAATAAGGAAACTCCGAAAATAGGCAATAACCCACCATGGGAAGACGAGTTAGATGAAAAATGGGCAGATCTCTACATGTTAGTCACTGTAGCAGTAAATGTTAACCTTTAAACTGCCAATATCCCGATCCAGTATTAGCACCCATATCACCTATAAGCCAGAAACTTTAATATTTTAAGTCATACTAAAAATAAATATTTTGTTTCAATAAAATGGGTTATTAGATATTTTTAATTAATATTTCTGTTCTATGATTTTGTGAAAATTTAAAATACAAATAAATAACTTAAAATTTTGTATGTTTCTTCATAAATGCTAAACAGCATGAATGAATTGTCTGAAGCCCTTGAGAATCTCAATCTATACCCTGTGAAAATAGAAGTTTCCAGAGACTTTACTGGTTACTTGGCCGATGTGGAGGAACCCATGGAATTTCAAGCTCCACCTTCGGAAAAATCAAAGCCAAAGAAAAGAAGAAGATTTGTGGGATGGAGGCGTGTGCGCAGAAGGAAACCAGCGACTAGGAAAGTTCCCAAAATAGAAAATCCCATGGATAAAGGAAAAGGGATTGAGATTGGGGAAGATTTTAGGCAGGCAGGAATGGAAATTGGGGAGAGTTCTAAACAAACCAAGGAAATGACGTTGCAGGAAGAGCTAGATTTCATACTGGAAAGCTGGGATACCATTAAACCTGTTAATGAAAATCTTTTCACTTATCTTGCTGAAACCCAACTTCCAATAAACTTGGAACCAACCATCCCAGAACCTCTGATCCACACCCAACCTCTAGGAATGGACGAATGGTGGACCAATGACTGGCAGTTTCAAAACCTACTCAATAACCCTTATACATTTTTCCCTCAATTCGACCCAGAACCTGCACCAAACCCGCCAATGAGCAATGAAAACCTAGCTGAACTCCGCCATTTTGGCGAAGAGCTAATGGATGCAGGGAATAGGACCAGGGAGGTAGGAGAACAGATCTCTTGGAAGTACGACAAAAGGGAACGTCGTTTCTAAGATAATAGCTGACAAAGGTGGAAGGACTGTGGTTAGGTGATAGTAGGAAAATGTGTTTAATAATAATAATAATAAAATATAAATCTATAAAATAACCTAAGAATAAAATTTTGTAAGATAACAAGTGAGTACGGATGCATATTATAAAATTATAATAAAATATCGAGTGTTGGAAAATCAACAATTTTGGCTATATTTGTTTACATGATTATGTGCAATTATTTGTTTATATTAATTATTAATTAATGGATACTAAATTACTTATATATCAGATGGCACATGCTGGTAATGAACCTGATAATGAAGTTAATCAATCTGAGCATAACAATGAGGATCAATTTCTGAATAGGCAAGATATCGAGAATATCGTTGCTCAGGGAATAGCCAACACTATTCCAGCAATACTTGTTGCTGCTCGAAATCCAATTGAACCTCAACAAATTATTCCTAGCAAACGCACACAAGGTGACAATTTTAGTAATAGTGTAAATGGAGGCGGTAACCATACTAATAACAACAATGATGGGATGCAAGCTCCACTTCTTAAGAAAATGAAAGCTGCAACGCCTGGTTGCACTTACAAGGAGTTTCTTGCCTGTAAACCGGCTGAGTTTGCAGGTAACGAAGGAGCGACTGCTGCACTGCGTTGGTTAGAGAAAACCAAAGCAGTGATTACAATAAGTAAATGTGCTGAGGAAGATAAGGTCATGTACGTGTCGCATCTTTTCAAAGAAGGGGCGCTAGAATGGTGGAACACGGTACTTCAAGCTAAAGGAAGAAATATGGCCTATGCCATGAGTTGGGAAGAATTTAAAAGTCTGATGGAAAGAAAATTCTGTCCCGAATATGAGAAAGAACAAATGGCGAATAAATTCCTAAACCACCGAATGGTGGATGTAGACTGTCGAGGGTATACTTCGACATTCTTTGAATATACGAGAGTAGTACCAACCCTGGCTTCGCCAGAACCGGTACTTATTTCCCGTTATATTGGGGGATTGATTGGCGAAATCCGTGACATTGTCAAAGCTGCGAGACCACGCACTATTGACGATGCTGTAGAGTTAGCTAACACTCTAACTGACGGACTGATACGCACAAGAGAAGAAACCCGGAAAAGGGAAGTAGCCCAAAAGATTACCCAGGGATTCCGTATGGGTAACAGAAGTAATTTCAAGAGAAAAGGAACTGGGCAATCTTCCACTGTTCCATTTTGCAATACCTGCAAAAGAAAGCATTTTGGAAGATGCAAAGGATATTGCAATTTCTGTAAAATTCCGGGGCATCAAGAAGAAGATTGCAGGAAGAAGAAAGCAACAGTCTGCTACAACTGCGGAGAAGCTGGACATTTCAGGCCAGATTGCCCGAAATTGGCCAAACCAGCTGACAACAAAGCCAAAACTACAGAAGGAGCTACTAAGAAGAACGTAAGAGCCTTCCAGTTAACCACTCAGGAAGCGGAATTAATTCCGAACATGATAGCTGGTACGTTCTTAGTTCACAACGTCTATGCAAAAGTATTATTTGACTCTGGTGCAAACCAAAGTTTTATAACTACTTTATTCTGCCAAGCTCTTAATCTACCCTTAACCAACCTTAGGCATATTTTTACAATCGAAACATCAGATGGAAATTCTGTTAAAATAGATAAGGTTTTGCAAAATGTAAAGATAGAACTTTTAGGTCATAAATTTTCTGCAAACCTATTACCTATGGATTTAGCAGGATTCGACGTTGTATTAGGAATGGATTGGTTGGTAGCCAATCATGCTCGAATTCTTTGTAATAAGAATTCCATAGAAATTCATACACCCACAGGAGAATTAGGGGTGATTACAGGAGATCAGCCACGAAAGCCACTGAAATTCATTTCACTAATGAAATTGGCCAATTATTCAAGAAAACAAGAAGTAGTGTATATGATTTCAGTAATCATTAACACTAAGGGTAAGGAACTTAAAGAAATTCCGGTAATATCAGAATACCCGGATGTCTTTCCAAAAGAACTACCTGGATTACCACTTGATAGGGAAGTTGAATTTAGAATTCATCTAATACCTGGAACTACACCGATAGCTAAGTCACCTTATCGGTTAGCACCCACTGAAATGCTAGAATTGAAAAAGCAGTTAGATGAATTACTAAGCAAAGGATTCATACAACCTAGTTCATCCCCGTGGGGAGCTCCAGTGTTGTTTGTAAAGAAGAAAGATGGGTCAATGAGAATGTGTATCGATTATAGATAATTAAATAAAGTTACCATTAAGAATCGATACCCATTACCTAGGATTGATGATCTATTCGATCAACTTCAAGGAGCTAGATACTTTTCTAAGATAGATTTACGCTCTGGATATCATCAATTGAAGGTACAAGAAGAAGACATACCTAAAACTGCTTTCCGAACTAGGTATGGTCATTACGAGTTTAAAGTCATGCCCTTTGGGTTAACAAATGCTCCAGCAGCATTTATGGACATGATGAATAGAATCTGTAAACCGTACTTGGATAAATTTGTAATTGTCTTCATCGACGATATACTTATTTATTACAAAAATCAAGATGAGCACTGCCAACACTTGCATACACTCTTAACTTTGTTAAGAAAAGAGAAGCTTTATGCCAAATTCTCGAACTGTGAATTTTGGCTACAGGAGGTGCAATTCTTAGGACACATGGTGAATCACGAAGGTATTCACGTAGATCCCTCCAAGATAGAAGCAATTACCAAATGGAAGGTCCCACAATCAGCCATGGAAATTAGAAGCTTTCTAGGATTAGCTGGTTACTATAGATGATTTATTAAGGATTTTTCCAAAATAGCTATACCATTAACTAAGCTAACCTGTAAAGCAGCTAAGTTTGAATGGGGACCTAGGAAAGAAGAGGCTTTTAGGATTTTAAAGCATAAGTTAACAAATGCCCCAATTCTAGCCTTGCCAAAAGGAACAGAGGATTTTGAAGTATACTGTGATGCTTCAAAACTAGGATTTGGATGTGTGTTAATGCAACGCAAAAAGGTAATTGCGTATGCTTCAAGACAATTGAAAAAGCACGAGGAAAATTATACGACTCATGACTTAGAATTATGAGCCATAATTTTTGCCCTTAAGATTTGGAGACATTATTTGTATGGAAGTAAGTTTACTGTCTATACAGATCATAAAAGTTTAAGATACATATTTGGGCAAAAAAAATTGAACATGAGGCAAAGAAGATGGATGGAGATTCTAAGTGATTACGACTGTGATATTCAATATCACGAAGGAAAGGCAAACGTAGTTGCAGATGCCTTAAGTCGTAAATATCATGAAAAGCAAAAGCGAGTTCGTGCTCTTAGATTAAATCTACAGTTAGATTTAATGGAACAACCGAAGAATATTCAGGAAACAGCAATCAAGGATGATGCTGAAGGAATGAAAGGAAGAATAAAGAAATTAGAACAAGGAAGTGATGGAATTTGGAGATTCCACAAGAAAAGAATTTGGGTACCTAGGCAGGGAGAATTAAGAAATAAGATTTTAGAAGAAGCTCATAAATCTAGGTATACCATGCACCCTGGTAACAATAAGATGTACCAAGATTTAAGAAATAATTTATGGTGGATAGGAATGAAAAAGGACATAGCTAGATATGTTTCTAAATGTCTTACTTGTTCACAAGTTAAGGCAGAGCACCAGAAACCTTCAGGTCTACTACAACAATTAGAAATGCCTGTACGGAAATGGGAACTCATAACAATGGATTTTGTTACTAAGTTGCCCAAAACCAGAAAAGGTAATGATGCAATTTGGGTAATTGTGGATCGATTAACCAAATCAGCTCATTTTCTACCCATGAAAGAAACCTTTAGCATGGAAAGGTTGGCAAAATTGTATGTAGATGAAGTAGTATCCTTACATGGAGTTCCACTCTCCATTGTATCGGATAGGGATAGTCGTTTTACTTCCCATTTCTGGACAAGTTTCTACGAAGCAATGGGAACCCGACTAAATCTAAGCACTGCATATCATCCTCAAACAAATGGACAAAGTGAAAGGACAATCCAAACTTTGGAAGACATGCTTAGGGCATGTGTAATAGATTTTGGTGGAAAATTGGGATGACCACCTACCTCTAATTGAATTCTCCTATAACAATAGCTATCATTCAAGCATTGAAGCTGCCCCATTCGAAGCACTGTATGGACGAAAGTGCATAACTCCAGTCTGTTGGGCAGAAATAGGAGAAAGTCAATTGTCAGGTCCTGAGATAGTACAAGAAACTACTGACAAGATCACTCAAATCAAGGAAAGATTGAAAACGGCTCGAGATCGACAGAAGAGTTATGCAGACAATCGACGCAAGCCGTTGGAATTCCAAGTTGGAGACAGAGTACTGTTGAAAGTTTCTCCTTGGAAAGGAGTAGTGCGGTTTGGTACGAAAGGGAAGCTAAGTCCAAGATACGTTAGACCATTCCCAGTGATCCAACGAATAGGAACAGTTGCCTATCGTTTACAACTACCAGAGGAGCTAGCTGGAGTACATGATGTGTTTCATGTATCCAATCTCAAGAAATGTCTATCTGACGAATCTTTGGTAGTACCTCTTCAAGATATAGAGGTAAATGAAAAGTTAAAATTTGTTGAGAAGCCATTACAAATAGAAGATAGAAAGATCAAGTTTCTCAAACACAAACGACTAGTGCTAGTCAAAGTCAAGTGGGGTTCAAAGAGAGGATCTGAATACACTTGGGAGCTGGAATCAGAGATGAAGCGAAAGTATCCCTACTTGTTCCAGTAAATCTCGAGGACGAGATTTTTTATTAAGGTGGGGAGGATGTAACAACTCTCACCAAAACTATTATTTATTATTATATTTTGTCCAATAGGAAATCCTAATTAAGACCCCCAAGTGATCCTGCATAAACCCTAAAATTTTCAGAACAATCGGAATCAGGATCAGGGCCCCTAAAACTCAGGGGGGTATTTCCCCGTTAGTAATATCTGTAAGTCCCGTAAACCGGATCTTTCAATGATATCAAACAACCAATTGATTGTGCGGAATCCAATAAATTGGTGATTCAAGAATCAAAACGAAAAACTGAAAAATACGAAGAACACGATACCAAATCACTTTCAAACTTGCACACGATTCTATTACTATCAATTAGCAAAACCGTCTGGTACAAGTTCCTACACCACAATCTCCTCTCTCTGGCTTCTTTAGAACTTTTGTAACAATGAGGTTCAAACCTAAAAACAAGTTAAAAACTTGTTTATATACTAACTTAAGCCCACTTCCCTACATGGGCTTCCCTTGGGCCTGCTTGGCCCACATGGCCTAGAGCTTGGCCCAAGTGACCTATAAAGGTCCAAAACCTAATATAAACTAACCCGGTAAGACCCACTTCATAACCATAACCCGTTGTGTTAATTTGATGCGTCAGTCTCACACTTTAGGGCCTAACAATCTCCCCCTAGACTGATGCCATCAAATTGTCTTCATAGCATGAATTCAGCAACGTCTTCAACGAAGTCTATGATTGTCGCTATGCTGCAGATGTTATGGAAGTTCTTGACTTCTGAACTCTCAGCACTGGGTCTCTTTTCTTTAGCTCTTGTGGTTAGCTTCATATCAGGATCTCGATCAGCTTTGCTTGAAAATCTTGTGGAAAAGAATGTGAGAGGAGGATTCTCAACAACTCTTTTCTTCTTCAATCTTTTTCTTTCAAGCAGGTTCACGGTACTTCTTCAAATGTACTTTCACTGTCTGACGGCGTTTCGTATCCAGTTCTTCTGACTCAGGTACATCTTGTTGTTGTGATGCTCCATGCTTCTTCAGCAGCTAACAGCATCCCAATCTTCATCAACCCCTGTTCTTGATAAAAATCAAGTTCTGCACATGCTCGTAAACTCATAAGCAAACATTTCTTATGCAACAGGGAGAGTACCATATGAACACTAGGTACATCAAATTTCACAATTTAAATTCTTTTAACTTTTGATGATCAGTCAAATCTTCAAGAACGGTTACATTTTTAATTTTAAGAAAAACAAATAAGCACTCTATTTTTGGATTTTTGGTTTTATAGAAAAGCAAAACACTATTTTTGTATTTTTGATTTTTTTTTCAATTTTTTTTTAATTTTAAGAATTAAAGCAAATAAAAACTCAAAATATAAACAACTACCAAAATATACAATTACAATTGCAAAGGGATCAAAATTCGTTCTCAGGCAGACTAAGGAACACTTTTCAGTACGAGCCTAATCAAACTGGTCTATGCGATTGCCAATATGTTTGTCCACTTAAACTTTAACGCTCAACTTTCAATTTTTCAACTTCGTGATATGCTTAAGGTAATATTATACTATTATACCCGTGTGTCCCATTCCAAGGCATACCCCCGCGATCAAGGTAAGCACAACGATTCATCGTAGCAGGTGAGTATACTGATGTCATCCTTTAAGATATCCTGACTGTGTCCAGGTCTGCATATAATCTATTTTATCATGTTTTGATTTCTTAATAATGAACACCCAAATAAATACTAATCAAATCCTGGAAATATAAACAGCACACTCTATCATGCAAGTATCTTCCCTACCACATATTTCACAAGTCCAATCCAGATTTCTGAAATCTTAACTGGGAATAGGTTGAGAAGAGAACAGAATAGATCTTTTGCAGAGATAAAATAATATACAGATCAAATGAGTTTTTCTCAATTTGATATAGGTTTCTTGGGTTTCTTTTGGGCACTTGAGGGCCTCTTTTGGGTGTATTAGATCTATAGCGCGACAACGTACAGCTAGGTCAGCATGTATCTGGATGCAGCAGAAGCTGACGTTGCCTAGCACCTCCAGGTCAGCATATATCTGGATGCAGCAGAGGAGGTACACGACTTTTTCAGAGAAGATTTCAGAATCAGATCAAAATTGTGTGTATCGGGACAACATACAGACATTCAAATAGAAATGAGCTAATTCCAAGTGACTTTCTTTCCTGGGTTCATGTACAATTTTAGTTCTGAACAGAAGGACAGCCAAGATATCCCCGGATGATTCAACAACATAAAGACCCAAAACCTCAGATGTTGGCTATCTATCAACGCAAGATTTAAGACCATAAAATCATACGCCGTTGGTATGTTACCCACATGGTACATAGTTCGTTATGTTTATATCACTTAGTATCTTTTATCATGTTGAGCGTCAAGCCTATCGACATATCGCAGTAGATCCTAGTCTTTTCAGCTATGGCACCTTACATGTGTTAGTCAAAACCCTTTAACACGAACATTTATTTCACTTCCCATATCATGCAATCTTTCTTTTTGGCTTTTTCATTTTTCTAATGTTTTTGTATTTTTCTCATTTTCTCCCCCTAAAACAAAGCATATATACAGCAAACTCTTTTTGTTTTTTTCCGAGTTTTCTCCTCCTAAACTCTATATCTATCTATATGTTCCTCTCCCCCCCTAAATTTGTGCATAAATCTTGTATTTTTGCGCAAATTTACCATTTACTAGAGAAAGGACACATTATGTACAAAGTGATAAATATTTTTGCTTAACCGTTCCGTCATTAGATTGAAGACTAATCAAATTCAAATCAAAGTACTGAATTTAAACGGTACCTTTTGCTGATCATTTCTTACTTCTTTAATCTCCTCCAAAGGAAACATATCATCTGTAAAAAAAATTTGAACTTTTTTTGCAACAGAGAAATGTTACCCGTTTTTATCTCTGGAACAACCGCTATCAACATTCCAGAGATTGTCAACAGCTCCTCCTTAGTTGTTCCTGAAAAGTAAGGAGATTAGTAAGACATTGGTACCCAGGCCATCGTGGTCCTGGGATTTCCTGAAGCATCAAAGTAAGACACTTCTTTCAAACACAAGTCCCCTTTTGTTTCAAGGATTAGAGACGTTGCTGCCTTGGATTTGGGTTTCCAAATCTGTTTCGGTTTAACAAACATGTTTGTTGCCTTCGGTTGAGCAACTTTAGCTAATTCAGGCTTGTTAGTTTTATAAAAAGATTTTTGTTCTTGAACAGCCTTGCGTTTGTTTTTAGCAACGTTCCAATCCCCATCAGAAGGTTTAACCTTGGGATTCACATTCTTCATTGCCTTAGGTGATGAAACCTTCATTGGCTTGGAATGGTAGTTACCCTTTGGTGTAACCCTCTGATTTTGCATATAATATGGTACGTAGGGACGATGTGTGCAGTTCCGAGCAATGTGACCAGCAATGCCGCAATTGAAGCATGTTTGTCTCTTAACGTAGAAGGCATTCTGATCAGCTTGTGTAGCTCTTGCAGGCCCTGAAGGATGAACTGGTCCTTTCTGTGCTTGTGTTTGTTGCACATTTCTGACAAACGAGGATGAATTTGGATGTCTATACTTGTCGTTTGCTGCGGCCTTCTGTGGTGGAGATTTCCTTTGATTCTTCTTGTTTTGTTTAGACTGCAAGTCTTGTTCAGAAATCTCACCAGTCTTTCCGAAAGCTTTGTTAGCACAGTCAAATGCATATTTCTCACATGTGCCATTAATGACTGGCTTAACGAAAGCATTTTTCATGTCACGGGTCTTTTGAGAACTATTGCTGCCCGTTGAGGACTGTGGAGAGCCTGATCGTCTGTGATGTTTAGGCTTCTTATTTCCGCGTCCTTTACCTGCTCGCTTCGGCTCTTGTTGCTTGATCTGAACCTTTTCATCACTAACAGAAGGTTCAGATTGTTTAGCTTGCACACTTGGAGCCTTGTCCACGTCAATCTTCTCTTCATCCTTCATGTCATCAGCTTTGACAGAATCGGAGAGTTCTGGTTTGTTAGATGAAATACCAGAAACTTTAGCAGGAACTTCATCTGAAACATTTGACAAATTTTCAGCACAAGACGGTTCTGCACATGACGCCTTTGAGCTGAATCCACTAGAATCAACTGATTCCAATTTCTCAGAATCAGTTGCTTCAGATGATTCACATTTGGAATCAGATGGTTCAACTGGCTCATTCGTTTCATTTGTCGTTTCAGTCTTTGTTTCACAAGCATCAACGTTTTCGCCCAAACCGTCAAGCCTGAAATTAATCACAGAGCGAAAAACCGAGTTAAAAATATCACACGCTGCAATAGAGTCTGCATTAAGTTCATTTATTAAATTTTCAGAAGAATGAGACTCTGATGCTTGTTCATCCCCAGCTACTTTTTCAACCATTACTTCAACTACTTCATCTGCACATGTAGACGAAGCATTAGGATCAATTGTACCCTTAGCGACAAAATTTATTGGAGGAGTCGCTCGTTTATCAACAGGTCTGCTGTTGATTGATGACTTATCAGTTTTAGGACCGTAAGCCATCTTGTCCTCATTCATCAATTCCTCCTCAGTCATGGGTAAATATGTGTAGTTATCATTGTAAGGAGGAGGAGCCTGATTAAAACCCAAACCACGCCCTTTATTTTCCTTGTATGCGAGCTGTTGATCACACAAGTTTTTGACTAATTTGCTGGAAGAATCAAATTTCTTAATATTAAGCTCATTTATTTGATATCTATCTCTGATATCTTCCAGTTCTTTAGTCAAAATGCATACTTTCTCCTGAGCTTCTAAGAAATGGGCTGTTTTTACACTTACATCATCTTTGAGTTTGATGATGTCTTTTCGCTGAGCTTCAATTTTATCTTTATAAAGCTTTTCATTCTTTGATAAAGTAAAATTTTTATTTTTTATGTCTTGATAATCTTGTATTAGCTCAGCATTGTGTATTCTATATGCCTCAACCCTTTCTCGACACTCAGGAGTGCAGAAAACAGAAAGTACATCTTCAACAGTCATTTCTTGAACCACGGGTTTGTGAAATATGAATGCCATAATTTCAGTGGGTGGTTGATACTTTTGTTCTTCTCCTCAAAACACAAACCAAACGAGAACCTGTGTACTCGCTAACTGAAACCCTTTGCACACGAATGAACCCGATTTCTGAATTGCACCTCAAAAATCTGTCAAAACCGTTATCACAAACAAACTTTTTTTTTTTAATTAATAAACCCCCCCCCCCTTTTTTTAATAGGATATAATTTAAACTATTATAATTAAACAAAAATAATTATTATTATTACAATGATTGACATATGATAACCTAATGATTAATATTATTAAAAAAAAACAAAGAGGGTTGAATGTCTTTTTCGTTCAGAAACAAACCGCAACCCTAATATAGCCTCTCAAAGTTATAACGTGAAAGAAGGTTGGCTAGAGATGGAACGATGATAATGATAGTTGTCGGTGATGAATGGAGATTGCGAGTCGGAACGATGGAGTCGAAACGATGAATCAAAATCGACACAAGGAACCTCAACTCGAAACAATGGGGGTGGTTGCACTATTACAATGGTGATGCGCGGT
>JARYGA010046328.1:0-19281 GCA_030545235.1 Helianthus tuberosus
CAATCATATTATGGGATCTATAAAAACATTGACGTTAACCCTCTAACTGTTAAAACACAGTACCAAGAACATGCTGATAGATTCCAGATAAAGTTTAATGATCAGCGATGAATCTTGTGAGGAAGAAAATGAAGGAATGATTGATATTTACATGAGATCAGAATTCGAAAACAAAATATTCTGAAAATTATGGAGGAAATCGGTTTCATTCGTGTACATGGATAGTTAGTTATTGAAGATATAATTTCCTAAAATAAAAATAGACTGTGAAAGTACTTAATTGCCCTTCTAGTTAAAATCCTTCAATGCCATTGCCTCCTAGACTTTCTAGGAAAAATCCACTTTATATCCTCATATATATATAGGGTCAGGATTTAGAGAAACGGTAGAAAGTGTGAGAACGGTGAGTACGCCTATTGATCGTCCGATCAAAACAATCTATGGACTAGATTGGCACGGTGGCATTTTAGTAAATAACACCAATTTTATTACGTGGACGCGCTTCATTAAGGGTAAAAAAGTAAAAAACCATTTCTCACATAAAACGCCATTGAAAAATAAAACGCCAAATAAATACAAAACACCAATTTTCTCACTGCATACTTTTTTCTGTGTTTTTATTTAAGCTCTCTGGCTACAAAAACGCCAAAAATATGAAACGTCATTATATATAACGCCAAAGCTTACATCCGAATAAATGTTAATTACAATTTTTGTTATAAAAATAACATCCCGCCTAAACTACGCGCAAAAAAATTCTATAAATAGAAATGTCTCACCACCTTCCGTTTATCAGACCAAAAAAAAACACAAAAATACACAGTGGTTGCTAAAAAAATTTACAACTCAATGTAAAACGCCAAAAAATACAACGACGGCAAACATCTTTTCTTTGATACTTAGTAATGTTCTGCATGAAGATTCATTGAATGATTTGTTACGCGAGTGTAGTAAGATTTTGCTGCATGAGATGGACAAAATTGAAAAAATAGGGACTGATGACACCCATATGTCATACTGTCATCTTTGTTCCTGAAGAAGGTTTGGATGATAAGAAGAGACCTATACCAGTGTAAATGCTACTTTGGCCTCGAAGATTATAATGAAGATGACAGTCAGATAGCATCCACCCACAAACGGTTGATCTATATCTCCAACATCCACAAAGACACTTCAACACATGAACAAAGAAAATAAACAACACCAAACCTAAAACGCCATTTATTTGTCACAGTTCTTGTAGTTTCAAAAAGACAAAAGAGACTGATGACACTGAAGATTTAAATCATAAATTGCTTCTACTTTGTTTTTTTTCTTTATCTATTGTTTGTTTTGTAATTTCAGTTAATAAACAACAAAAGTATTTAAATAGTATATAATAAAACGCCAAAATGAGCAAATGCTTGTAAAACGCCATAATGCCATAAAAACGACCCCAAAAAACTACCAAACTATAATAAAATTACTTTGAACAATAAGCGTGAAACAATGTGCAAAGAATATAAAACAAAAAAGTCCAATCGTTATCTAACCACCATTGTAAAACAAAACGCCATAATTACAGCCATCAAAAGATTTGTCGTGTTACACCATAAAACACAGTTGAGTCTGAAAACAAAACATGGTAAAACTGCAAAAAATAGTAAAATGAAACGACGGAGAACATAATTACTAACATTTATAATATTAAAAGCCAAATTCTTGGGAAATTAAATTTATTTAACTTTTTCAAAACGCCATAATTACCTGTAATGCGTGGGAAAAAAGCCAATATAAAAGAAGAACATGAGAACACAAGATCAAACACGCCAAAAAATTTGACTAAAAAGCCACATATTATCCAAAATGCCTAAAATGGCTAAGGTTATTGCATGGAGGTTTGAAAGAAAAGAGAAACGATTCATCATAAAGTTCTCTAATAGGAGAAGGGTAAAGGTAAGGACAATCAAAGCCATGATTGGAATGAATGAAAAGGTTCAGGAGGATATCCTGGCCCTTGGGTTTCCAATGGACAACGATTGTGAAAGAACAAGAAATGTAATAAAAAGACTGAAGAGAAAATTTTCGGCAGAAGATGACAAAGATGATGATATTGACGATACTCCTATACCAAAACTTAGCAGTTGGGTGATGCATGAGGAAGAAGGAACGCTTGAATTGACTTATAAAAACGGGGTGCAATATTCAAGGCCAATGGAAAAAATGTTGAAGACAGGGTTGCGATCTATCATTGAACAACTCTGTGATTTAGCACCTTCAAACGATCCAAAATCCAAAGATGCAGTGATATTCAAGAATAGGCTGCAGCAAAGAAGAGAGGAGCTAATGGTTCGCAAATATGAAATTTGATGATGAAGAATATGAAGAAAGTGATGAACAAACCGATGGATACATCTCTGATGTAATCCCACCTACGGTTATTTTGATTTTCGTGTTATTGTAGTTTTATAAAATATTAATCTATGGTAATCAATTATTAACAAAAAGATACAAAACACCAAAAATAACATGGAAAAAGCCATAACGCCAAAAAATTAACTATGTAACACAAAAAAAATTAATTCAATGAGAAGAAATCTGAGAAAAACAGTAAAACGCCAAATAATTAATAATTCTACATAACACCAAAATTATCTTGCACGCAAAAAATAAAGCAGCATGTCAAACGCGAAAATCGTGAAAGGAGAAGAATACTAAAAAGAAAAAAAAACCCTCGGACCCTGATCATGCCCCGCGCCACGTGTTAGGCCAGGATGTGTCCTCACCGTTCTCACACTTTTGAGCGTTTTCTCCTGATCTCGTTTATATATATATATATATATATAGGGTAGGGATCCTGAGAGAAGTCTACCCTATTTGAGAACTTGAGAAGCATTCTGGACCATACATTTTTCTAAGCTTTTCGTAATATACACATATGTATAGTTTAAAATTGACTATATACATATATGTATATTGTCAAATATAGAATTATACACATATGTGTATAGTCAATTTTAAACTATACATATGTGTATATTACGAAAAGCTTAGAGAAAATGTGTGGTTCAGAATGTTTCTCAAGTTTCTCAATTAACCTAGTGCTTCTCACATGATCCTGACCCTATATATATATATATGGGATAAGGATTGTTTTGGTAAAAAATTATCGAAGCAATTAAGTGATCAAATTAAGTGATCAAATTAGTTAAGTAAGGTAGTGTGCTAGAAATGTGTGTCGAAAATATGTTATTCAAGTTATTTGCAAAAACAGTTTCAGGATACAGCTCAGGATATAGAGCTGTATCTGTGATCAAACAATGAGCAAAAATGTAAAGGGTGACACAGGATGTACGAGGAAAGCCCTTGATCAATCTAGATCACCGACATAAAACCTCGGGAGCTGACAATCGCAGCTGCCTTGTTCTTCTATTGCTTCAAATATCAGGATACAGTGCAGGATATGATGCGGATCAACTAAGTGTTACAATGTAATTTAAGTACAAGTATTTGTGTGTAGTGATTGCTAGAAGCTAGAGAGCAAAGTGTACGAATGAAAAGCGTGTGCCTTAACTTGATCCGATCATACTATTTATAGTTAAACGAAATCAACTAACTATCCTATTAAACTGGGATTCTTCGAATATTCCTCTAGTTAACGTTGCAGTCCTAGTCTTTCAGGTTCAACGTCTTTAATTCAACCGATTAGCCCGAGTCTCGGGGGGAAGAAGTCTTGTTGAACGTTGGAGACTTGCACCTCCTAATCTGCACGTGATTAATTCGGTCAGTACCAGGATATTACCAATATCCTGACCTGGTATCCTGATCACAAATGAACAATCAAAAGCAGAATATTAGTCAGGATATATGTTCAGAAAATGACCCATAACAATTGTCCCCAAAATATATCTGTTGGTATACCAGTCTAACGGATATATTTTAAAATTTTATCTCGCAAACCGAGGTAATCAATATGACGAGACTCTTGAAATGACAATGTGCAACTTCCAAAGCGTTATTTACTCTTTAACCCTATCATTCAGCCTATGTCTAGCCGAAATAATTTGCACTTCGATCATCACTTCTCAAGCGATTCTCAGGTATTTCTCTCTTCTTCTTTGTTTTCTTTTCTTTGGATTTCTTGTTTCTTCGTCAATACCCTTTATATCACGAACAAGGTCTCGGTCGAACGAGCCGGTTGCAACCCTCACTAGTCAAAACCTCATACGAGAACCACAAAATGAGATTTGTTCTTTCAACAATGCTGATATCGCCGCTTTGAAGGATTCCGGCGCCTTTCCTGCTGGAGTAGTCATTCGTCCTTTTGATCGGGAAGTCCGATCAGATGTGTCATCGAACGAATGGGTCTGCTTCCTTGCCTATCCCTTTTCTTTGGGACTCCGATATCCGTTTCAACCCTTTATCTCTCATTTCTTTGAGCTTACCGGCCTCAGTTACGCCCAGACCATGCCCATGGTATGGCGAGTTTTGATAGTGTTAAACCAAATCAAGTCTCGCCATTGCCCTGACCTTTGTATTGAAGATCTTCCCATAGCATATCGACTGAGATCCCATGGCAACAGCCGCTTCCTGCTGTTCTCCACTTCCAAGAATCCCTTAGTCCTTAAGGTCACCAAAAATGAAGATCAATTGCAACGAAAATTCTTTTTTGTAAAAAGAGACTCTATTGACAAGGGTTTCGATCTGCCAGTTAGATGGTTAACCAAGGGTAGGATTTAGGGTTTTAGGAATATCCCCGAATGTATCCTTAAACTATATCTTAGACTAATATCCTGATATGTTGTGCAGCGAATTTCAGAGATCTAGCACCCCCAAGCGTGGAATCAGAGCCCAAGATCAAAGAGATCTACCGGCTTCCTGCTAGTGAAAGAACCTTCTCCCTGTCTCTTACGAATTCAAGTCAAAAATCAAGCTCCAAGATGTCCAGTAAGCACACGATTATAGTGAATATAAAATATAAGTGTTATAAACTAAATATTTCTTCCCTTATTCAGTGCCAGTTATCAACCTCGAAGGTTTCCAGCTTGAGGAGTTGGACAGTTACTCTAGCCTCGCACCTCCCAAGCTAGAATCTAATCCAAAGTCATCTGTCACTCCAAAGCCTACTAGTTCAAAGACTACTTCTGCTACACCCAGCGTCCAGGACCCATGCCTCTAGCTCCCAGAAGAGAAAGGAAGCTGAGCCTCCCGCTACACCCCATGTGTTCCCATTCGAGAACCACGGGTTTACGGAATCTAGCAAATTCATGACCGGCTTCCTCAACCATGTTGGTATCCTGACCCATATCCTGCAACATATGCTGGTTAATAAAGTCAACTAAAGTCAATACCTGATTTCTTTGCAGGGTCTCGAACGCCTGATGTCTCTCTATGAGGATGCATGTGGCTCGAATGTCATGCTTGAAAGCCAGCTGAAAAAGGCCGAGGCCACCATCGCAGATCAAGAAGCAATTGCCATCGCCAAATCGGAGCACTACGAAGCTAAGTACAAGGCTATAACTCAAGATCACCAGTCTGCCATCCAGAAGATCACCCAGGAGGCTCAAGCTAAGTTCGACGTGGCTCAGGTTCAACACGAGCAGGCCATGGCTTCAAACCGGGAGAGACTCAAAAATTCTGTCGTCATCTCCCTCCTCCAGGCCAGACTGAAAATGGCTTACGAGGCAATGGCCTTGGGTTTGCAATGCCCCTCTTGGAAAACCAAGGCCTGGGAGGCGAAACTGAGAGATCTTGGGGCGAATCCTGTGTAACCTCCTGCCAAATCTGCTGCGGAATAACCTGCCAAGATAGTGGATGCTAGTGCTTCAAAGGATGCTGCTGATGATGCTGGGGCGAATGCTGGAGAAAATGCTGGTGGAGAGGATGCTGCTGAAGATGCTGGGACGAATGTCGGAGATGATGCTGGTGGAGACGTCATGATGAAGGAAGGAGCTGCCCCTTAAGCGCAGTGACGTGGGCGATGATGGATATACGTGCCAAGGCTGGAGCTCACTTTTAAATTTTATGGTTGTGGTCTGTACAAACAATTTACTTTTTTCTGCTGCTGAACAATTTACATTTCCTGCATTAGAACAAAACGATGACCAAAGGTGGATGGGTCCTGTGTTTCAGGATGAAGCCCTTGGTCATCAGTTAGTATAATTTGTTTTGGATGATGCAATGGTTGGAGGCGGATGGGTATCGTTTTGAGATGAAACCTTCAACCGTCGCATCAATATGGTAAAAACTAATAGTGCTTTTGGTGGACGGGCCTCGGTTTGAGGTGAAACCAAAAGCACAACTTTTGACCTGTTAATAATATATCCACCTTTTGACTTATTTGTTGTTTCCTTTTAATTTTTGTCATGCATCACTTAGTTTAGATTTTAGCTTTGCAAAATTTGTACAATTATTTTTTGAAAATATCCTAACCAATGTATTCATTGGTATCCTACGAAGACTTTTGTTAAATAGGACTTCTCAAAATCCCCACAATTTAGACAAAGTTTCTAAAAATAGTTTATTCTTCAAAATCTCAAATAATATAGTTTTCAAAGGAAAAAGACGGTTCACTTAGCATTTATAAACAAATTCAACTCTGATTTTTAAACCCAAGTATTGTATCCAAATATTCCAACCGAACATCCTTAATCATATTTCGAGAATATATTTCGAGAATATATCCTAAAGATATATCCTAATCAGGATACTTAAACTTAAAAGTTCAAACAAGTTGTGTAAGATTCACAAAGGAAAGATCATACCAGGAACAGAGTACAACTCTGATATTGGACTTTACTCCTTTTACAACTTTTTGCCACAAAGATATCCCCAGTTCGAGATACTCAGTATCTTAAGTCCCAACCTGATTTTATGTGCTCCACACAATTGCCTTAGGAGGAATGTCCCCTGTACACGAAATCTTCCAACACTTAGAAAAATTTTGAATTCAAGTTTTGACCGTATGGACAATTCTTGTGTTACCGGGGTAAAACCCGAAAGCATTCTGGAGATAAATCCTTAGTGTCTTAGGGAAAATCCCATAGGTATCCTAGGGAAAATCCCAAATTTTCATGCGCTACAGGCGGGAGTGTATAAACTCCAAGACTTAGAAAGGTGAAAACCTTTAAACCTTAGAGAGTATGAAAATACCCTTTCACGAGAGAGGGTGATCAATCCTCATATACCTTAAGGGTCCAGGACATAGCCAACAGTGACGAAATTGTCAGCCACTTTTACATGAACTGGTCCCGCCATCTTGAACTATCCCTGGACAACTTGCGCTCCAGGCGGGGTGTTCAAACCCAATTCGTGAAAAAGCTGAATACCTTTAAACCTTTGAAGGGATCAGGATCCCTTAAACGTGAGAGAGGGGGCCAATCCTCTAATCTTTCGAAGTATCCTAAGTGTGTATCTTGGAGCTATATCCCGAAGCATAAACTGCAAAACAATCGTAAGCTAAGGTGGGCGTTAGCCTGGCTAACACCCCTCTGATGCTTAAGTCAGTAATGGGTTTAAAATAATAAATAATATTAAACATACTAAAAGAGATAAATTCATACCATCCTGAGTTAGAAATTAAATTCCTAACTCACTTGAAATAGAGCTTCAGATGTATAACATTCCAGGATCTTGGTAGCATATCCCCCTCCGTATTCTTGAGTCAGTATGCTCATTTCCCTGATTCTGATTCAATCTCAAAGGGTCCTTCCCATTTTGGGGCCAACTTTCCGTCAGCAGGATTAGTAGTATTCTGAAAGGCTTTTCTTAATACCCAATCTCCAACCTAGAACCTTCTAGTCCTTATATTCTTGTTATATGCCTTGGATATCCTTTGTTGATATGCTACCATCCTTAGCCTTGCTGCATCTCTTGTCTCATCAATAGTATCCAATTCTTGGCATAGGATTTCAGGATTCTGCTCAGGATCCCGGAGGTTGGATCTTGCTGTAGGTATTACCATTTCTGTCGGGATCACCGCTTCTGCTCCAAATACCAAGGAGAACGGGGTTTGGCCAGTTGCATTTTTCACCGTCGTCCTATCAGCCCACAAAACAAAGGGTAGCTCTTCTACCCATCTTCCTTTTTTGGCTCCTAGTCTCTTTTTGAGGTTGCTGATTATTATCTTGTTTGAGGATTCTGCTTGTCCATTTGCTTGAGGATGTACTGGTGTGGATGTGATCATTTTGATTCCCCAACTCTTGCAAAAGTCAGTAGTCCTCTTACTTATGAATTGAGATCCATTGTCACAAATTATTTCAGCTGGTACACCAAACCTAGTCAGGATATTCCTTTTTATGAAGGATACCACTTCCTGATCTCTGACTTGAACAAATGCTTCAGCTTCAACCCACTTAGAGAAATAATCAGTCATTGCTAACATGAAGACTTTTCCTCCTGGAGCTTTTAGCAGTTTTCCCACTATATCCATTCCCCATTTCATGAACGGCCAAGGGGATACAATAGGATATAATGGCTCTGCAGGCTGATGTAGTATGTTGCTATGCCTTTGACATGCATCACACCTTCGAGCATATTCTGCAGCATCTTTTCTCATGGTAGGCCAATAATATTCTGTTCTTAATGCCTTTGAGAACAACGACCTGCCCCCAGTATGGTTACCCCAATCCCCTTCGTGTATATCCTGAAGTATTTCCTTGGTTTCAGGATCCTCTAAGCACCTCAGATATGGTCCTGCAAGGGATTTCTTATACAAGACATTATTTATAATAGTGAATCATGATACCTTCATTATAAAGGCCTTAGGATTCTCATCCCTTGGGATGTATCCTCCCTTGAGATATCTTATGATCGGAGCCATCCAAGACTTAGGATCCTTCTCAGGATGCTCATCAGGATCCTGAATACTTAGTACTTCCTTATCCTGAGGATCCGTCCCAGGATATAGGATATGTAATATTGGTATTCGGGTCCCTTCCGGTATCCTGACTGATGATCCTAGATTTTCCAAGGCATCGACTTCAGCATTATCCTCTCTTGGTACCTGTTCAAGTGTAAAAATATCGAATTATCCTGCTAATTTTTTGAGAATTTCGAGATACTCGATTAACTTCTCACCTTAACTGCATAGGTTCCATTAAAATGATTAGTGATTAACAAAGAATCAACATATACTTGCAAACTCCTGACATTCATACTTTTAGCCAATTCTAATCCTGCAATTAAAGCTTCATATTCTGCCTCATTATTAGTGGCAGGACACTCACATCTAATAGCCTGGGGTAATATGTCCCCCTGTGGCGATTTTAGTAGTATACCCAATCCTACACCTCTTACATTAGATGCACCATCAATATACATCGTCAAGGATTCTAAGTTTTCTCCTAGCTGCTGTACTTCCAGGTCTACTTCACTTTGAATATCACTACTGAAATCAGCCACAAAGTCAGCTAAAGCCTGAGACTTTATGGCATTTCTAGGTTCATATACTAGATCAAAGGCACTTAATTTCACTGACCATATAGCCATCCTACCAGACATCTCAGATTTCCTCAGCACGTTTTTAACAGGATAGTTGGTTTTGACATGAATCCTATGTGTTTCAAAATAATGTCTAAGTTTTGTTGACGCCATAACTAGGGCTAAAATCAGTTTCTCTAAGTGGGAATACCTAGTTTCAGCATCTAATAAACTTTTACTAACATAATAAACAGGATACTGCTGACCTTCATGATCCTTTACAAGGACAACACTTACTGCATTCCCTGATACTGCAAGATACAGGGATAATGGTTCGCCATCCTCAGGCTTCATCAATAAGGGTGCGGTTGAAAGATACTGCTTCAAATCCTGCCAGGCTGCTTCATGCTTTGCTCCCCATTTGAACTTCTTATTCTTCTTGAGGATATCATAAAATTCCTTGCACTTTTCCTAGGATCTTGAAATAAATATGTTCAATGCTGCTACTCGGCCTATTAACCGTTGAACATCCTTCATATTTGAAGGTGAATTGATATCCAAGATAGCTTTAATCTGCTCCGGGCTTGCCTCTATCCCTCTTTTAGTCACCATATATCCTAGAAACTTTCCTGCCCCCACTCCGAAATGGCATTTAGCAGGATTAAGCTTCATGTTATACTGATCCAGGATATCAAATGCTCCCTTAATATCCTGGAGGTGATCCTCAGCCTTTTTAGACTTTACCACCATGTCGTCGATGTATACCTCCATAGTGTCCCCCAGCTTATCTTTAAACATCATGTTCACAAATCTCTGATATGTCGCACCCGCATTTTTTAAACCAAAGGGCATGGCAGTGTAGCAATAAATACATGTTGGTGTCATGAAGGCGGTATCCTCCTGGTCTGAAGGTTCCATTTGGATCTGCTGAAATCCTGAAGATGCATCCATGAAGGTTAACATCTCATGGCCGGCAGTAGCATCCACCATTGAGTCAATATGAGGAAGAGGAAATGGGTCTTTGGGACAAGCTTTGTTTAAGTCCGTGTAATCTACACAGACTCTCCATTTCCCGTTTTTCTTTTGCACCACAACTACATTCGCCAGCCATTTAGGAAACTTCACTTCCCTAATCATCTTGCTCTTTAGTAGTCTTTCAACTTTCTCTTGGATGATCACATTTCGCTCCGGAGCAAATTTCCTTCTCTTTTGTTGGACAGGCTTGAATGACCTGTCAATACCGAGCTTATGTGTTATAATATCCTTGGAAATACCTATCATATCCTCGTGCTTCCACGCGAACGTTGACATCCTTCATTTCAAAAAATTAGTTAATTGATCTTCAATATCCTGAGGGATATTGGTTCCCACGAGCACCGAGATATCCGGATTATTCTGATCCAGGGTCACTTTCTTTACATCCTGCTCGGAAGCCTCCATGATATACTGGCCTCGCATCTTTAATTACTATGCTGCACTAGGTTTTGTTGAGGATTTCATCGAAGAAGAATAGCACTCCTTTGCTTCCTGTTGATCACTTTCCACCTTGACAACCCCCCAAGGAGTAGGGATCTTGATGCATTGATGGTAGGTTGACGGAACAGCCTTCATATCATGGATCCAAGGCCTACCCGGTATAAAATTATAGCAGGATAGAGAGTCCATGACACAAAAGCGCTGCATTGAGTTGACCCCTTGAACATACACGGGCAATTTTATTTCTCCCACGGTATTCCTAGCTTCTCCGCTGAAACCAACAAGCACAGTTGACTTTGAAGTGATATCCATCGGGGATACATTCATCCTCTTCAATGTTTCTAGCTGAATTATGTTGACTGAGCTGCCATTATCCACCAATATCCTGCGTACAAAACGGTTAGCAACATATAAGGTTATCACTAAAGCATCATGATGGGGATCCTGGACAGTATCCCTGTCATCATTGTCGAAGGTGATGACTTTTTCAGTCGTGAGGGTTGACACTCTCGTCGGCTTATCCCCCCTCTCTGCCTTAGCTTCCTTCGCGTGTCTCTTTGCTGCAGAATACGATGTGCCACAAATGTCGGATCCTCCTGAAATAAAATTAATTATTTTTGCATCCGCAGGAGGTGATGCTGCTCGTTCAGGATCCTTCTCAGGATCTTAGCCCTTATTCTTCTTCCTTCCCAAGAGGTCCTTCAAATATCCCTTACTTAAGAGATAGCTTATTTCCTTTCTCAAAGCGATACAATCTTCAGTTACATGTCTGAAATCTTCATGGAAGGCACACCATTTGGACTTATCCTTCCAATCAGCTTTTTGTTGATTCTTCCGAGGCCACCTGGCTTTGTCTCCTAAACCCTGCATAGCATACATTAGTTCAGGTATGTTAACAGAAAAGCAATATTCAGATAATTCAGGATACTCTTCAGGATCCTCGTCTTCAACAACATTCACTTTCTTGCTGTCATTTCTGCCATATGGCTTTGAGCGATACGGTTTATACGAGGATTCTGATTTCCTGTTAGTTGACCCATAGGTTGTGGATGAATTCATTTTCTCTTGCATCTTTTTATCATCCTCCAGCCGAATGTATCTCAAGGCCCTGTTACGAGCCTCGTCGAGATTCCTGCAGGGATTCATTACAAGATCCTGATAAAATTGAGAATCTTTCTGCAACCCCATCTTGAACGCTTGCACGGCCGTTGCAACATCAAGATGTGGGATATCCAAGGATTCTCGACTAAACTTGTTCACATAATCCCTCAAGGATTCCTGAGGTCCTTGAGTTATCCTGTAAAGGTCACTGGTTAATTTCTCAAAACTCCGGCTGCAAGAAAATTGACTGTTAAATAAATTAACTAAATGAGCGAAAGAAGTAATTGAGTGAGGAGGAACGTTTAACAGCCATTTCAAGGTTGATCCTGTTAAGGTAGAACCGAAACCCTTGCATAGGCATGCCTCCCTGAGCTCCGGAGGGATAGGGTTAATCTCCATCCTTTCCCTATACTGGGCAATATGCTCTTCAGGATCCGTAGTTCCGTCATAGAGTTTCATGTTGGGAGTTTGAAATCTTTTTGGGATTTCAGCATCACAAATAGGATGTGCAAATCGAGATATCATGTGGCTATCTTGGGACACTTCCGGAATTGGTTGGACCACCCCAGGTACACTGGATATCATGTCCTTCAATTTCTGGAGCTCCCTGGTGAATGCTGATGTCATACCTGCATCCTGCAAAGATCCACTATTGTTAGTAGCAAGAGTATTATTATTTGACACGTTACCAGTCTGAGGATTCTGGCCATATCCCGAAGCATATCCTGAGCTCCTCACAGTTGACATCCTGAGCGAGGAGGGTATTTCAGGAGTATGATTCTGGGAATGGCTAGGCACAATATTTCCCCTGTTATCCTCAGTGTATACAGCTGAACTGAAGTTCAAAGTTCTGGGTTGTAAAGGAGTGATAATCTCCTCAGCAGGCCAGACTTCAAGAGTTGTATTTCCCTCATCAGCATCTGGTTGGTTTCCTGTTGCTGCCTCATCTGTTCCTGTACACTACCAAACAAATTTAAAATTTCTTCATTAGAAGCTAAAACAAGAGCGGATCCCTGGACACTGCGAGCAGGGATAACATCCCGAGCCACATGACTTTCAGTTCCTTGCGAAGAGGCTTGCATTCTCAGATGAGGTGGTGGAAGCACAGAACCAACTGTTGCAGAGGTTGTAGCAGACACGGTGGAAGAGCTCATGTTTGATCTCGAGGCCATTGTAAATAGTGTGGCAAAGAGTTTCGAGAATAGAAAACCAAGTAATGATTTCACAAAAGTTTTTAGTAAAGATAGCACCACTTGCCCCACGGTGGGCGCCAAATTGTTTTGGTCAAAAATTACCGAAGCAATTAAGTGATCAAATTAGTTAAGTGAGGTAGTGTGCTAGAAATGTGTGTCGAAAATATGTTATTCAAGTTATTTGCAAAAACAGTTTCAGGATACGGCTCAGGATATAGAGCTGTATCTGTGATCAAACAATGAGCAAAAAGGTAAAGGGTGACACAATATGTACGAGGAAAGCACTTGATCAATCTAGATCGCCGGCATAAAACCTCAGGAGCTGACAATCGCAGCTGCCTTGTTCTTCTATTGCTTCAAATATCAGGATACAGTGCAGGATATGATGCGAATCAACTAAGTGTTACAATGTAATTTGAGTACAAGTATTTGTGTGTAGTGATTGCTAGAAGCTAGAGAGCAAAGTGTACGAATGAAAAGCATGTGCCTTAACTTGATCTGATCATACTATTTATAGTTAAACGAAATCAACTAACTATCCTATTAAACCGGGATGCTTCGAATATTCCTCTAGTTAACGTTGCAGTCCTGGTCTTTCGGGTTCAACGTCTTTAATTCAACCGATTAGCCCGAGTCTCGGGGGGAAGAGGTCTTCTTGAACATTGGAGACTTGCACCTCTTAATCTGCACGTGATTAATTCGGTCAGTACCAGGATATCACCAATATCCTGACCCGGTATCCTGATCACAAATAAACAATCAAAAGCAGAATATTAGTCAGGATATATTTTCAGAAAATGACCCATAACAAGGATCATGTGAGAAGTAGTAGGCTAATTGAGAAACTTGAGAAGCATTCTGGACCACACATTTTCCCTAAGCAAAAAAATGCAATTTTTTTTTTTTTGGGAAAAATCGGAGCTTTTTCTTTAAGGTTTTAATTTTTAAATTTTTTTTTTTGGGATTTATACACATGTGTATATTGTTAATCTTTTAACTATACATATGTTTATATTGTCAAATATACATATATGTATATACATGTTTAAAATTGAAAAATAAGTGTTATTTAGGGTTTATCATTAGCATTAGGCTTAGGGTTTAGCATTAGTATTTAGGGTTTAGTTTTAGGGTTTAGCAATAGTATTTAGGGTTTAGCATTAGGGTTTAGCTTTTGGGTTTAGCATTAAGGTTTAGCTTTAGCTTTTGGGTTTGCATTAAGGGTTTAGCTTTAGGGTTTTTAGCTTTAGATTTAGGGCTTAGCATTAGGGTTTAGCTTTAGGGTTTAGAATTAGGGTTTAGCATTAGGGTTTAGCTTTAAGGTTTAGAATTAGGGTTTAGCTTTACGGTTTAGGGTTTAGCATTAAGGTTTAGCTTTAGGGTTTAGCGTTTAAAGTTTAGGGTTTATAACTCATATTTTTCAAATTTAAAGATGTATATACATATATGTATAATTGACAATATACATATATGTATTGCTGAAAGATTAACAATATACACATGTGTATAAATCGCAAATAATTTTTTTTAAATTAAAAATTAAAACCTTAAAGAAAAAGCTCCGATTTTTCCAAAAAAAAAATGCATTTTTTTACATTTTTTTGCATTATTTTGCTTGGGGAAAATGTGTGGTCCAGATTGCTTCTCAAGTTTCTCAAATAGGGTGAACTTCTCTTAGGATCCCTACCCTATATATATATATAAATGGTTAGGTTTATGAGTGAACAACATCCTTGTTTGTGAACATAGTTAACTAATCTCAGCCATCCATTTGTTTTTTCATTAAAAGGATAGGATTGTAATTTTACCTTTAATTTTCATAAATTAGATTTCAATCATTTTGTTTTCGTTCTTGATTTCAGTTACATGTTTCCTATTTTGTAAAGATTATACATTTTCTCATGACATATTTACATTTTCTCATTTTCCAACTACCATGGATGATGATTCTGTTATTAATAATTAGTAGTGCATGCCGAGTTTGGAAAAAAAATGATTTTTTTTATTTTGTCCCCATGGCCTCTCAAGTAAATATGGGACGTAAGGTAAAATAATCTTTAACACCAGATCTTCTCTTCTAATAAGAATATAAAAAAAATTCGCATCAATAGCATTCGTAATTTTTTTATTATATAGTTTATAATAAAAGGGGTATAAATTTAAATTTAAATTTAAATTAATTAAAATGAAGAAATCGTCAATAAGATTTTCAATTGAGTTCAGTTTACTAATAAGATTGTAAAGATTTTGTCATCTGTTTCTTTTTAATAAAAAAGATAAATGTCATACCGTATACAAGCACCATCTGGTAATACGCTAAAACTTGTTTCTTTTAAATAAGATTGTTATTTAATTTGTTTATCGTTAATAAATACTAATTCTCACTTTTTAATTCTTTTTGTATAAATAGTTCGAATATTTGACATCAAGTATGAAGATAGTTATATGTAATAATGTGTCTTTTCCTTAAAAAAAAAATTCATCTTTTGTTTAATACAAGATTTATTCATTTTGTTCAGAAAAACAATATGATTCACTCTTGAACCCTACCCTATATATATATATATATATATATATATATATATATAGGGGAGAGTTATCTTAAGAACGCTAAATATTGCGAGAACCGTGAGAATGAATGAAAAAACTAATCAAAACCAATTTTTTAATACAAACGTCATTGTAATTAAGATACAACATCAAAAAAAGAATTTATAACTTCAAATAATTCATTTCTCCTTTCAAAATCACTCTTTTTAGATTTTTTACACATGTGTAAATATAACATATTTATACACGTGTAAATGGCAAACTTACACATGTGTAAATTTTCTTTATTTATAAATTCATGTAAATTTAAACGTGTAAATTAAATTTTTAATATTGTATTCGAATAATAATGATAAGTGTAGAAAGAAAATTTGAATTTGAATTGTTTTTTACTAAGTTTTTCCGTTTTTTTTTCATTTGTTCTCACAATATTTAGCGTTCTCATTTAAACCTTCCCTTATATATATATATAGGGGACCGCTAAAATGAAAACCACCTCTAGTTGTAAGAACCATGGGAACAACTTTTTAACTCTTAGATCAACAAGATGGATGGTTCAGATTAAAATTAACTAAAATTAATATTAAATACATTTTGTCTTATTATGTCTTTAATATTTTAATCAAAAGTTGTAGTTTAGTAAAATAACACTTTTTTGTTTTTTTGTCTTTATTATTTTTTTATAACTTTTTTGTTTTATTATATTACTTTTTAGTTTTATTATATTACTTTTTATTTTTTAAAAAGATTTTTTTATTAAAAACATTTTTAAATTCAAATTTTTTTAACAAGACAAAGTTTTTTGCGCGCCGATTTTTGCACGCCGTTTTTTACGCGCCGTTTTTAACGAGTCGTTTTTTTTAAAGCGCCGTTTTTTACATCCTTTTTTAACGCGGCGTTAAATTTTTTACGTTTTGCAATAAACTTTTTAAACTTTTTACGTTTTACTTTTTACGTAAAAAAATTTACGTTTTACGTAATACTTTTTACGTTTTACGAAAAACTTTTTACGTTTTATGTTAAACTTTTTTACGTTAAACTTTTTACGTTTTACGTTAAACTTTTTACGTTTTACGTTTTTTTCATTTTACATTTTACGTTTTACGTTTTTTACGTAAAAAAAGTTTGCGTTTTTACGTTAAACTTTTAACGTTTTACGTTTTACGTTAAACTTTTAACGTTTTACGTTAAAAAGTTTACGTTTTACATTAAAAAGTTTACGGTTTTACATTTTTTTTTACAAAAACTTTTTTACGCATCACGAACGCACCCAGAAAACACAAACTCGGTAGGTGTCTCAGATAGATTGTTATCGTCATCGACTAGGGAAAAAATATAAAAAACCAACAGCATCAAAACAAAGTGTATCTCGAAAAAAAACGGGGTTTGGCTCAGATTTTTCGATAATCAAAAAGGCTGCAAAGTGGGGTTGCAGGTTCAAAAACCTACCCTCCACCATCGTTGCCGCGCCATCGTTATCAAAATCTAGTTTTTTTTTTTTTGCATCATCGCCACCCAAATCCAACAAATCAAAACCCACATAGTTCACTGATCAAAAATCACCAGAAAATCAAAAACACATGCCAAAAATTCAGCAGAAAATCAAAAATCACTAGAAAAGCAAAGAACATAGTTCACTGATCAATAAATCAAACAGATCATACCCACAAAGTTCATCAGATTCTTGTTCGTGACCCACAGATCAAAAATCATCAGATCAAACCCACATATCAAAAATCAACAGATCAAATCCACCGAATATGCAACTTACTCGAACAAAGAATCTGATGAACTAGTCTTGAACCAACAAAACCCATAACCTCCAAAGTCGACCCGAGCAACAACTCTGAGCTGAAACATCATCATCTTCTACATACACAGCTCGTCGGGAGACCAGGACCGCCGCTGTTCACGGCGGCGCTGCCGTCAGCCCGTCGCCGACGGTACCAGTTTTTCTCTCTCCACCAGCCACCATTCACCGTCACCCCCTCTCCACCAGCCACTCATTCACCATCACCCCCTTTCCACCAGCCACCAAAACCGTCGCTCCTCTCCACCAGCCACCAACACCGTTGCTCCTCACCATCGATCAACAGCTTCTCCACCACCACAACTGCCTTTCACCGTCGGAGGTCTGTGAATCAAGATGAGGGAAGATGGGTGTTGAACAACTTTGAGAGAAAGAGAGAAATTAGTGGGTGTTGAAGCTCTTTGCTTTTCTTTTGAAGGAATGTGTTTTTGAAGAGAGGGGAGAGGTGAGAGAAATGTCTGACTTGAAGTGATAGAGAGAGAGAGTGTGGGAAGACAAAATAGACAGATAGATTAGATATTTGTAGTAAATGACCAAAATACCCTATATTCTGATTGGTTGAGGGTGGTTCTCGCGGTTCTTACAACTGGAGGTGGTTTCTATTTTAGCGGCTCCCTATATATATATACGACAAAGATCCGTTAGGAACCACCCTTTATTGCAAGAACCGCGAGAACCAATGTGAACACAACCAAAAATACCTAAAAATAGCAAAAAAACACACAATTTTTTTTTTAAATATTTTTTATAAAAAAAATCACTACTTTTAGTAGCCAAAAAAAATTTTTTGGCTACTAAAAGTAGCGATTTTAACTTAAAAAATATTAAAAAATTTTTTGTGTTTTTTTCGATTTTTTTTAGGTTTTTTGGGGGTTTAGTTTTTAGCATTTTAGCTTGGGGGGGTTAGGTTTTTTTTGGGGAGGGGGTTACTTTTTTTTAGGTTTTTTTGGGGGTTTTAGTTTTTAGCATTTAGCTTGGGAGGGGGGGTTAGGTTTTTTTTTTTTTTTTTTTTTTTTTGGGGGGGGGGGGGTTAGGTTTTTTTTTTTGGGGGGGGGGGGAGGGGGTGGGGGGTTTAGGTTTTGGGGGGAGGGGGTGGGGGTTAGGTTTTTTAGCTATTTTAGGTTGTGTTTACATTGGTTCTCGCGGTTCTCGCAATAAATGTAGTTCTCGCATGAACCTTACCGTATATATATATATATATATGGGGAATCCTACGGAAAGTGTATTTTTCCTAGAAAGTGTAGGAAGCGATCTGGGCCATTAGATGAGTGTGTTTAATGGATGAGATCATTTTGGTGCCATTTTGGTAATATACGTGTCTTTAAAATAGGCTAATTTAATTGATTGGGGATAAATGTGTCATTTAAGTTGTTTTAGATAAGGAAATAACTATCAATCATAAAACCACCTCCAAAAATGTCGCAATTTTTTTCTCTCTCTCTAATCCTTCACATTTGAAAACACCAAATCATACAAAAATAACGATAAATCAGATCTAGATGTCTTCATAGTAGTGTGTTTGGCGATAAAACACAGTGTGACGAACTAGTTACTGACTACTAAAACATAACATCAAGAATGCCAACTGATAAAACACAACGTGAACCAGTAACTGATAAAACACAACATCAAGAATGGCAAAATCATATCAACCAGTAACTGATAAAACACATTGTGATGAAACAGTAACTAGAACCAGTAACTGATAAAACACAACATCAAGAATGCCAAAGTCACATCAACCAGTAACTG
>JARYGA010046329.1:0-36125 GCA_030545235.1 Helianthus tuberosus
TAAACCGATTTTAGGTTAACAGCGGAAGCATAGAACATATGTTCAAAACGTAAGTCCATAGCTCATAAGTTTAAAGTCCAGAACGTAGGTTAAGTAAGTTCATAAAGTTTATTCATTAAGTACGGGACATATCAGTTCGCATCCCACAACGACCACCTCCATATGCAAGCTCCATAGCATCTAATGACCTGCAAAGCATGTAATAACGAGTCAACAACAAAGTTGAGTGACTTCACGGTTGGTTGTCCATTTTAGAGTTGTTTCCAAAAACATAGTTTAATCTCATTCGGCTATCCAGCCGTGGGGGTTACCCCATAGTTCGAAAACGTTTATTAGTTAACCATCCCATGTTCACCTTCCCTGGCTATCCAGCCCGACACTTTGGCTGTGGGGAGCTGCCCCAGTATTTTAAACTACCAGACTCGTTTATCATATCGACTACTAACAAAAGAAATCAATTGTGCCCTAGCGTCGGTGTTCTATCACCACCGACGTGCCATAGTCCATTAGTACACACCCGTCCAACTGGCACGGTGTGCGGTTTGTTAAACCTAATAGCGCTATTAACTAATGACCCGCTCGCCATAGCCTCGGCGATTAAGTCGATACAAAAAGGGAGGGACTTCGCTAAATAGAGTTCTAGTCCAGTAAGTCTAACACGTCCCAACAGGACGAGGAATTTACATTCCTGAACACGTCTCAAGGACGAGGAATTCACATTCCTGAACGCGTCCCAAAGGACGAGGAATCCCTATTCCTGTACCCATTCCCATTCCCACCGGGAAATTACCATGCTTTGTAGAAAAGGGTGAACTCACCTCGGTTTGCTCGGTTAGATTCTCAAATATAGCTAACAGTCAAGGTCGGTCAATCGTGTCCTAATAAGGTACGGATAACAATCAGTTTCTCATGCATAACACGTATCCTACGTACGGTTTATTTGCACATTACTTCTACCACATAACAGGCACACACTTTAACGATTTACGCCCATATATACTTCCCATCCATTCCCCACTCATAAGCAAACATACAATAATGCATATAACACATATAACATGTTAGATCATTCACAGATAGCATACTCGACATTTAGACGTGCAAATCACAACTTATGTCATTTCAGCATTAATATTCAAAACCGGCTGTTTTCGGACCTTTTAATAAAATAGTTAAACTATTCCAAAAATTCCCAACTTTTTACAGGATGTCTTAAACGTTCCATATTTTATTGTGTAAAAATATCGGGATCCGGTTCATTACCAATATTTTATAAAAATTCATATTCCGGACTGAACTCAGATTTATGTATTTCTGACCACAGTCCACGGAACAATTTATTAAAAATTCATCGATTGTCCGATTTTCGAAATTCCAGTGGGGTAATTACAAATGCATCGGTTTTCATCTACTGTACAAATTTCATGGTCCGATTCATCACAAAACTCAGGTTATGACTGAAAGCATGACACCCATTTATTGCTGTCAAAATTCAGCTTAAGCTGCTGTTACAAATTAACACTTTAAAAATAGTAAACGGAGGCCAAAAATTACGATTCCGGTGCCATTAGAACCGTATTTTATAATAACATATTTTGGATTCAAAAGATCAGTTTTTTGTTGAATTTACGACCTGTTTACAGCCAACTGAAGTTGGCTGTAAAGTATGGACAGATTGCTGTTTTTAGTCTCTAGCTTACTAGTGTGTGTTCGGTTGATCCGTTAATTATGTTTAGTGATCGTAATAACATCAAACATCAATATAATCCAGCAACACATCAGATAATCAACCAATAATCATAATCACACAAGATCTACATGCTTTACACTAATATTCATCCATTAACCACCTTGTTCATCACTTTAGTAGACTTTTAGACTTTGATCTTATATGCTCATAATTTTAACCGACAAATCTCTTATTAACCACCCTAGACAAGATCGAGAAGGCGTTTAGAGTCACTTACTACTAGCTCGAGGCTAGGGGAGAAACTAGTCGAAGAATGAGTGGATAAAAGCAATAGGGTGAGGTCCTTCGCGTTCCGAATGCACCAAGCTTCTTTGTATGAGATCCTTAACACTTGTATAAGCTTGGAATGACAAGATCAAGATCGAAAGGTGGCGGTGGGGGTGCTTGTGTCTTCGGCCGAGAGTGAAAGAGAGGGAGAGAGAGGAGTGTTGTTGTGAGTTTGAGTGTTGGATGCTTATGATGGTTTAATGATCCTACTTATAGACAATTCCAACACATTTAACCAATGGATCATGTGCTTTCTTGATATGGGACAAGTATAATTAAATTAATCAAATGAAGGACATGAGGTGTCCCTCTTGGGGACGGTTTGGTTGAGTGGGGGGGGGGGTAATCCGGTTGGTTTTCAACTAAACATTAGGTAATAGTTAAGTTAGTTTAGGGATTAACCCGGTTACTAGTGTGTCATGCGTTATAGCGGGTGTTAGGGTATTCAGGGACCCTAACTGGCTCAGAAAAAGAAAGACAGTGTTGTTGGCAATATTTTTATGTTCCAGGTAAAGTCCGGTTGTTCGGTTGAATACTGATTCGTTAAAGTGCCAAATAAGCATTTAAAGTGTCTTTTATGTATATTTTCGTAACACTTTTAATTTCTAACACTTAGGAAATTATAATGGACTATTTAGTGACCTTTCTGCATACTACTAGTATGTTGACAAGCACATGTAAGCACATCACAGATATCAGAAAGCAGTCAAGTAATTCCACACAGTCGTCAAACACTTTAATTATCAATAATAAATTGTACGGAATACATAGGATTTTGAGGGTTGTCACATTCTCCCCCTGTTAAGAGAACGTCCCGAAATTTAGCGCGTGGTTACTGAGGAAGCTAGTTAAGTTGCGTTGTTTTCCTGATTTTCCTGGGGTGTCACATCATCCCCCCGTTGATTTGGAATTTCGTCCCGAAATTTTGCAGTAGCTTCAGCCTCAGTAGTGGTTGCGTTTTTCTTAAACAGTTGGGGATACTTGAGTTTCATTTGGTCTTCTCGTTCCCAGGTATACTCTGGGCCACGACGAGCATTCCAACGAACTCGAACGAGAGGTATTCTTGTGTGCTTGAGAATCTTAACATCTCGATCAGTAATCTCTACTGGTTCCTCGACGAATCGCACTGGTCGTCGATTGTGAGTTCCTTGAGAGGAACTATGAGGGTCTCGTCTGACAGACACTTCTTCAGATTTGACACATGGAAAACATTGTGAACTTCGCTGAGTTCTTCAGGTAGATTCAACCTGTAGGCGACTTTGCCAATTTTCTCGGTGACTTCGAATGGTCCGACATAACGCGGATTGAGTTTGCCTCGTTTGCCAAAGCGGACTACACCTTTCCAAGGTGAGACTTTGAGTAGCACTCGATCCCCAACCTGGAGCTCGAGTGGTTTTCTTCCCTTATCAGCATAGCTTTTCTGACGGTCACGAGCTGCCGCCATTTGCTGCCGTATCTGAGCAATTTTCTCGGTGGTATCTACCACATGTTCTGGGCCAGTGATTTGGCTGTCACCAACTTCTGCCCAACAGAGAGGTGATCGGCATTTGCGTCCGTACAATGCCTCAAACAGAGCGGCTTGGATGCTGGTGTGGTAGCTGTTGTTATATGAGAACTCCACTAGCGGGAGGTGCTTTTCCCAGCCATTACCAAAATCGATTACACATGCCCTAAGCATGTCTTCAAGGGTTTGGATGGTGCGTTCAGATTGCCAATCCGTCTGCGGGTGATAAGCGGTGCTCATATCTAAACGTGAGCCAAAGGACTTGTGCATTGCTTGCCACAGTTCTGAAGTAAAACGCGCGTCACGATCAGAAATGATGGAAGTTGGCACTCCATGCCTTGACACTACTTCCTTCAGATAAATGTCTGCAAGAGTAGAAAACTTATTTGTTTCTTTGATGGCCAGAAAATGTGCAGACTTGGTCAGTCGATCTACGATCACCCAGATGGTATCGTTTCCGCGTTGAGATCTGGGCAGACCAGTAACGAAATCCATGGAAATTTGCTCCCATTTCCATTTCGGGATCTCCGGTTGTTGAAGTAAGCCTGATGGTTTTTTATATTCAGACTTGACTCTCGCGCAAGTCAAGCACTTGCTGACGTAGGTTGCTATGTGGGCTTTCATGCCAGGCCACCAGTATATGGTCTTTAAGTCGTGGTACATTTTGTCCGAACCAGGGTGTACCGAATAACGAGACATATGTGCTTCATCCATCACAAGCTCGCGTAAGTTGCCATAAAATGGAACCCAGATGCGTCCGTTTACATAGTAAGCGTCGTCTTCCTTTTGTTCTAGCCGCTGCCTCGATCCTCGTAGGGATTCAGCCCTGATGTTCTCTGCCTTCAGTGCTTCAACCTAAGCATCACGAATCTGAGCGGGAAGGTTAGATTGGATGGTAAGCTGTAAAGCACGTACACGCCTAGGTATGGTATCCTTTCGACTGAGGGCGTCGGCCACAACATTGGCTTTACCCGGATGATACTTGATTGCGCATTCATAATCGTTCAAGAGCTCAACCCATCGGCGTTGACGCATGTTTAACTACTTTTGCTTGAAGATATGCTCGAGACTCCTGTGATCGGTGTAAATGGTGCACTTAGTACCGTACAGGTAATGTCTCCATATCTTAAGCGCGAAAACAACTGCTCCCAGCTCCAGATCGTGAGTAGTGTAATTTCTTTCGTGAACCTTGAGTTGGCGTGATTGATACGTGGTCGAAAACCGGTGCTTGTAATTGCTTAATTTGATGTTATTGCATAAGTTTTAGTTTCGAATAGCCTACTTTTGATTAGATATGTATTTTGCAGATCTAGCAGAGTTTAAGGAGCTTTTCGGAAGCTTTACGGGTCACCGGAGCAAAAACGGAACCACCGGGATGCGAAACGGGTCAACCGGACTCAAGAAATGGACGAAACAGAAAGTCAGACATCTGGGCACCGTCTCCGATGCCCATATGGGCCGTCGCTGACGGTATGTGTAATATGCCGTCGCCTAAATTCACCGTAGACAGCAAGATTGACCGTCGGCTTCATTTGAAAATCTACACGCCGTCGCCGACGGACACATCCACCGTCGGCGACGGTCCTCCAATATGGCGTTCGCGAATTTCTTGATTTGGGGTGTGAGAAACGATTTTAATTGGTTGTTGTTCAATCAATTCGGGAGTTACACATTGTTTTGAGTTTAGAACTTGATCTTGGAGCCTATTCTCACCATCTATCACCTACCAATCTTCCATCCATCATCACCATTACCTAATCAACACCCGAATCATCATCATCTAATCCATCATCCACAAACCCTAATCCTTTCACCATCATCATCTTTCACCAAACCCCATCATTCACCATTCTCAAGGCTTCAAGATGACTCCATCCGCATTCCAAGCATCCGGTGATCAAGTTGCATCAACCATGAGCGGCTAATCATCTCGGTTTCACCCCGGTGTAGGTAGTTGTTAATTTTAGGGTTTCAATTTGTTCTTGTTTCATCTTAGTGACAATTTGTATTTGGTTTTTGAAACTTTTGACAATAGTATTACATTTGTTACGAATTCGTGAATTGTCGAACGATGTTAAAAGTTATGACTTTGCGAAACGGTGATATGTAATTGTACGTTGTCGTTGTTAGGATTTACTTGTGTTGATTACAAAGTGTCTTTTTGTCCGTTTTTTGGGGCGTTGATAGTTAGTAGCACCTAAGTCACGGTACACTAAATCCGTTAATCGAATGCATTTGAGTTGAAACTAAAACTTGTAGAAATCCTAGGTTAACAATTACCGAAACCGGGTGTGATTCCTTTTTATTATAATTGTTCTAGTATCCAAAATTCTTGCAATCGTTAATTAGTAGTTGTTAATTGATTAATCCAATTCCAGTAGTTCAAATTCACATCTTTCTACTAAACAAAAATACAAAAATATCTGGCAAGCTTCATAATTGTGACAATTCTTTATAATTCAGTCAAATCCATACACAAACCACATACTCTTCGTGGTTCGACCCCTTGCTACCACTAGCTATTTGTTAAGGGTAATTAGGGCATATAAATATTATCTTTGACCGGAGCGCGACACTCCGATCAAATTTTGGCGCCGCTGCCGGGGAGTGCGTGCGCTTTGTGTTTGGATATTGTTTGAATTTGTGTGATTATCTGTTTAATTTGTTTAGCTTTCTTTTTGTACTTGTCTTTTTCCTTGTTACGCGGGGTGTGTTACTTGTGCAGATTACAGGTAGTGCATGCATACGCGGAATTCCGGGAGGACTTCACCTTTAGTCTACGAACCGGAAATCGAACGAGTTGCAAGAAGAAACCTAGCAAGCCGGTTAGAAGCAACACTTGCTTCTAATCAAACCAACCAAACACCACAACATACACCATCCATTGAAACTGGTTCAATGGCAAACCAAAACTCCAGTCACCCAAACCTCAACCAAAACCAATTCCAATCCCGAGGAACCTTTTATCCCGCTCAAAATGTTCAACCCACGCCTCAAGAGCAACCGGGTGGTAACAACAACAATGGACCACCTGCACCACCTTTCCAAAACCAAAACCAAAACCCCAACAACAATCAAAGAACACCTCAACAACAAAATCTTCATAGACACAACTCCCTACCCATTAACCTAGATGACCGGAATGTCAATTCCGACCGTCGGGGAAATCGTGATCGCGGCAATCCCGTAAATGAAGACCCATTCTTCAACATAGACGATTTGAGGAATGCAATCCCCGATGATGAACCTTATAGTGTTCCCGGTTATCAATCGCCGGAACATGTGAGTATTCATACGGAAAATTCGGATGACGGGGGATATTATGATGATAGGGCTAACGATGACGAAGATTGGGGCTATGTGAATAGGGGAAACGTCTACAATGCAAGAAGGTATGATGATGAGGAATTTGGCTATCAAAATGCCAATTACGTTGGGAACGATGAATACGGTTACGGAGGTGGAAGAAATGATGGTTATGGGAACAACCGTCAAACACGAAATAATGACCAACGGAACCGGAATGATGGGATTTATAATAACAACAACAATGCAAACCCTAACCGGATTCCTCGTTTCGTGGGAGGTGGTAACCCAAGGGATAATAGAAGAGAGGATAGACGAGATGATCGAAGAGGTGAAAGACGGGATAATAGAAGACCGGTCGATCAAGAAGTTAATGGTCCACATCGTCGTCAACGACCTCCACGGGGAGTGAATGATCGTTTTAGGCCGGTTGTCACCGAGAACGACTCCCCAATCGTTTGTGAGAGGAGGATGTTTGATTGTAAACCACATTACATCAACATACTTCCTCATTTTAATGGAAGATCTAACGACGAACCGTATACACATTTGACGGAATTTTCTTCGGTTTGTAGCACTATCGGGGGTCACAACTTTGCTTTAGAGGAGGTCAAACTTCGACTATTCCAATTTTCACTAAAGGATCAGGCAAAGCAATGGTTCCTCACACTTCCCGCAAATAGTATTCGCACTTGGGGAGAAATGCAACAAGCGTTCCTTGATGAATACTACTCAATGGCGAAGACCGATGACGCTCGTGATGAAATTAGGTCTTTTCGCCAATTATCGGGCGAACCGTTACATGAGGCCTTTACAAGATTTAGAGAAATGATGCGAAGATGCCCTCATCATCAAATTGAGAAGTGGGAGTTGGTTAAATGTTTTGTACGGGGTTTAGATGACACAACATGGAATCGTCTCGAGTCGACAAGTAACGGGACTCTTTTGAGCAATCACGAAGATGATGATTGGGAGTTTTTAGAGCGGATGAGTAAGCGGTCAAAAGAGAAAGAATCGGCCGATAGAGCTAAAAAACACCCCGTTTCCCGATCACTTCCCGATCTTGACTCTAAAGATCGGATTTCCACTCTAGAGCGGGAAATGGCTCGTATGAAGAAGAAAGAGGTAAATGCGGTTCAATTTGAGGTATGTGAAGGTTGCGGTGATATTGGACATAGAGCGGAACAATGTGCAACGGGGTCAGTTGACTATACGGAGGAAGTCAATCAAGTGTATGGAGATAGGAAGCAGTATGACATGAACTCCAACACTTATCATCTGGGGTTGAGGAATCACCCCAACTTCCGATATGGTAATGCTTCAAATCAAATGAACCCGAATTTTCAATCGGGTAACCAAGGAGGTCAAAACGGAGCATCATATCAAAACCGTCAAGGTGGTAATCAAGGAGGTTATCAACGAAATTATAACCAAGGGTACCAAGGTAGGGACAATAATTACCAAGGTGGGTACCAAAGAAATTACAATAACCAAGGCGGTAATGGAAGCGGGTCGAACAATCAAACCGGTGGCGATGATTTGGGTGCCAAAATGGATGCTTTGTTGAATATGCAAAAGGAATCTCATCATGATATCAAGGATATAAAGAAGACAAACGAGATTCGGGATAAAGCACATGAGGCATTGGCGAAGCAAGTGGGTCAACTCGCGGAAGAAATGGCTCAAATGAGAGGAAGCACGGGAAGACTCCCAAGTGACACCGCGGTGAACCCTAAGCATCAAGGGTTAAACTCAAGGAACACACGTGAGGTACCAATTAATAAAATTACTTTACATAGTGGTCGAGTTGTTGATGATGGTGTCAAAACACCATCACCCCAGTTTGTTGAAGGGGTGGTGGAGGATGCTAGTGAAGATGAGAATGAGAATGGTCAAACGGGTCAAAATAAAAATGACTTGAAAAAGAACAATGATACCCCCGTTGTGACCATCCTCGTCCCCAAGGCTAAGGAAAAGGGTGTGGTGGCTAATACCGCCCCTTATCCCGAAGCATTGAAGGGACCCGTGAAAAAAAAGTTGTAAACAAAAGAGGTCCACAACAAGAAGAGTTGTTGGAAATTTTTAAACAAGTAAAAATCAATTTACGTCTTTTGGATGCAATTAAACAAGTACCGTCGTATGCTAAGTACTTGAAAGATTTGTGTACCCAAAAACGCACTCACAAATTTCCAAAAAAAATAGATTTAACCGAAAATGTGAGTTCGATTCTTTCGGGTGCACTTCCACCTAAGCTCCAAGATCCGGGTGCGCCTATCATTTCAATTCAAGTAGGCAATTTTAAAATCAACCGGGCACTTCTAGATCTTGGTGCTAGCGTGAGCATTCTACCGGGTAGTTTGTATGACCAATACGAGTTTGGTCCACTTCAGTCGTCTAACACCACCGTGGTGTTAGCCGATTTGACACCTAAACTACCCCGTGGAATTGTTTCGGATGTGATAGTGAAAATCGAGGATTTCTACTATCCGGTGGACTTTTTAGTGCTTGATTATGTGGCCAAGGACCCAACCAAACAACCTACGGTGATTTTGGGTCGACCGTTCTTAGCAACCGCGAATTCTCAAATTGATTGCAAAACGGGAATGGTTGACATGACATTTGGAAACCGAAGGTTGAGGTTGCATGTTTTTTCCGGACTTATGAACCCTCCAGTTGATGATGAATGCTATATGGCGGACGTCGTTGACACGTGTATACCTCTTTGCGACACAGTCGTAGATGGGGAAAACACAATGGAGGATTGTTATATGTTTGACAGGTCACAGGTGGAGATGGATAAGAGCATAGACGAGGAAGTGAGAAGTTTGGAGGTGCTTGCGGTTAGAGAGGGAAAACCGACATGGACGCACCAAGTTGAGAGTTTACCGGAGAGCATCGACACTAAGTTGAAGCCGTCATTAGTAGAGCCTCCGGAGGTTGAGTTGAAGGTGTTGCCTAAGCATCTCAAGTATGCTTATGTTGGTGAAGGCAACACGCTCCCGGTTATCATTGCATCAAATTTAACCGTGGAGCAAGAGGATAAATTGATGGATGTTTTGGTCACTAATCGGGCGGCGATTGGATGGACCATTGCTGATTTGAAGGGTATTAGTCCCTCGGTGGTGATGCACAAAATCATCACGGAAGAGAATGTGACTCCCGTTCGAGATGCACAACGGAGATTAAATCCGAACATGCGGGAGGTAGTGAAGAAGGAAGTGCTGAAATGGCTAGATGCGGGTATCATTTACCCGATCTCGGATAGCCAATGGGTGAGCCCAACACAGACGGTTCCCAAGAAAGCGGGCATACAAGTCGTCAAAAATGACGCAGGTAAAGAGGTAGCCACTCGGCCGGTAACCGGGTGGCGAATTTGTATTGACTATAGGAAGTTGAATACCGCAACTTCCAAAGATCATTTCCCTTTACCGTTCATTGATCAAATAGTTGAGAAATTGTCGGGACAAAATTTTTATTGTTTCTTAGATGGCTATTCTGGTTATAACCAAATCGCCATCCATCCGGAAGACCAAGCAAAGACCACGTTTACTTGTCCCTACGGCACTTTCGCATTTAGGCGAATGTCGTTTGGATTATGTAACGCCCCCGCCACCTTCCAAAGGTGTATGATGAGTATCTTTTCAGATATGGTGGGGAAGTCTTTGGAAATCTTCATGGATGATTTCTCAATTTTTGGGTCATCTTTTGAGGCTTGTTTGGATCAACTAGATAAAGTATTAAGAAGGTGTGTCGAAACTAGTTTGGTCTTAAGTTGGGAAAAGAGCCATTTTATGGTTCAAGAGGGAATAGTGTTGGGACACGTGGTGTCAAGTCGTGGGATAGAGGTTGATCGTGCAAAGGTACAAGTCATATCTACTTTACCGTATCCCACGACCGTTAAAGGTGTTAGGTCATTTCTAGGTCATGCGGGTTTTTACCGGCGGTTTATTAAGGGTTTTAGTGACATAACCAAGCCTTTATGTAACTTGTTGTTAAAAGATCAACCGTTTGATTTTAATGAAAATTGCCAAAACGCTTTTAATATTTTGAAAGAGAAGTTGGTTGAGGCTCCAATCTTGCAATCGCCAAATTGGTCTTTTCCTTTTGAAATTATGTGCGATGCGAGTGATTATGCGGTGGGGGCCGTGTTGGGACAACGGCTCGATAAGAAACCCGTTGCCATATACTACGCAAGTAAGACTCTTTCGGATGCACAACTGAATTACACTACTACCGAAAAAGAGCTACTTGCGGTGGTATATGCATTGGATAAATTTTGGGCATATATATGGGGTAGTAAAGTGATTATTTATTCTGATCACACTGCAGTTAGGTACCCTCATGGAGAAGAAAGATGCAAAACCGAGGTTAATCCGATGGGTGTTGTTGCTCCAAGAGTTCGATTTGGAGATACAGGACAAGAAGGGTACCGAGAATGTGGTAGCGGACCATTTGTCCCGGTTGATGGTTGATGAGGATCCTAAATCGTTAGAGATCAATGAGTCGTTTCCCGATGAGCATATTATGAAATTGGATAAGTTACCTTGGTATGCTAACATTGTGAATTATCTTGTTACAGGTGACTTACCGGCACATTGGGATAGACGGAAGAGGCAACACTTCATGTCCCAAATCAAGTACTATCGGTTGGAAGAACCGCATTTGTGGAAGGAGTGTGCGGATCAAGTTATAAGAAGATGCATTGATGACGAAGAGATTCCAAGCGTGTTGCAGCATCTACACTCATTTGCATGTGGTGGTCACTTTAGTGGTCACAAAACGGGTCATAAAGTGTTAAATAGTGGTCTTTTTTGGCCTACTATCTTCAAAGATGCAAATGAGTTTGCCAAAAATTGCATAGAGTGTCAAAAACTAGGGGGTATTTCAAAAAGGGATGAGATGCCCATGCAACCAATCCTTGTAGTCGACATCTTTGACGTGTGGGGAATTGATTTCATGGGCCCATTCCCCAATTCATATGGCAATTTGTATATCTTGGTGGCCGTTGACTATGTGTCAAAGTGGGTCGAAGCAATAGCCACCAAGACGAACGACCACTCCGTAGTGTGTAATTTTGTTCAAACCGATATTTTCTCAAGGTTTGGGATTCCTCGGGTCATCATAAGTGATGGAGGATCTCATTTTAAAAACTTTCGGTTTGGGAAACTTCTTAAACGGTTTGGTGTTGACCATAGGATTGCTACCCCCTATCACCCGCAAACAAGCGGGCAAGTTGAGGTGTCAAATAGGCAAATCAAAGAGATTTTGCAAAAGACCGTGCGGGCGGACCGTAAGGATTGGTCAATTAAATTGAACGATGCCTTATGGGCCTACCGTACGGCACATAAGACACCTATTGGCACTACACCTTACCGGTTGGTTTATGGTAAAAATTGTCATTTACCGGTAGAACTTGTGCATAAATCATTATGGGCTATTAAGGAAGTTAATGTTCAATGTGATGATGCAGGAAAGGAAAGGAAACTCAAGCTATGTGAGTTGGAGGAGCTACGGGAAATGGCATATGAATGTGCATCCAATTACAAGGATGGGATGAAGAAGGCGCATGATGCTAAGTTAAGGAAGAAAGAGTTCGAGGTTGGGCAAAAGGTGTGGCTTTACAACTCGAAGCTCAAATTCTTTCCCGGAAAGCTCCAAAGCAAATGGATGGGACCCTATGTGATCACCCGGGTTGGACAATTGGGTGATGTTACCATCGAGGACCCGAAGGATGGGATACGACAAACGGTAAATGGTCATCGGCTAAAACCGTTTCTTGATGGTAACGAGAAGGTAGACGAAAACAAGGAATTGGTGAGCTTTGTGGTAAGCACACCGATCTACGAGGTCGACTAACAAGGACCGGTAACATTTTGTGTAAAGTTATGTACAATTATTCTTTTTGTTTGTGTGTGTTTATGTTAATCGTTTTCGTTCCATACTGATCTCTCTTGATTGTGTGAAGTCCGGACATTCCGAACGGGTCATGAAGACACAAGGTATGTTTTTAGGCTTTGTTATATGCATTGAGGACAATACACGACTTTTTGGGGGGTGGTAGGGCCGTTGACGGTTATTGCGTTTTCGAATTTTAACTTATAAAAAAATCACAAAAAGATTTTTAATAATTTTTAGGATTTTTGTATGTACATAGCTCCTTTATTAAAAGCTCATAATTTTCCTCATTTTTTTTCAAAAAAAAAAAAAATTGTTAAAAATGGGATTTCTGAGTGTCGTCGCCGACGGGGAAACATATCGTCGCCTACGGTCCTTCTAAGTTGTCCGTCGCCACATTTTGTCCGTAGACAGCGTGTTAAGCCGTCGCCCGAATCCTTGCTTTCCCGAGTCCGTCGCCGACGACCCATGACACCGTCGCCGACGGTGTAGCTATTATCAGCCGACGCCGATCGTTTTTAAACGCCTAGATTCGAACCCAAACCCATTTGTGGGTATCCAAACTCAACCCAAAGTCAATTTTTACCACATATGGTACCCGAAAACCTCATCACATACCCACATACCTCAATTATCAGATCCACATGTTACTTATCTCCATCCAACTTCATCTTCTTCAACATAACACACCAAGAACCCTAATCTTTCACTTTTCATAACTCCATCAATTCTACACCAAATCAGTTGATTCTTGAGCCTAACTTGTGTAGTTTTTCGAGAGGAACAAAACCCCCCATAACAATTTTCATCAAATCTTGCTCGTTTGCACGATTTCTGGACGTGAGTTTTAGGGTTTTGAAGAGTGTTCCTCCAAGTCTCTTGTTTTGCACTTGTTCTTAGTTCTTCTTGTTATCTAACACTAAAGGTATGAACTTTCAGTAAATTTATGCATGATTTTCATGTACATTGTTGATTTCTTCCGAAATTTTAAGCATATTGTTTAAGAGTAGGTTGTTTATCATCATGTAGGATGTTTTAGCATAAACCTAAGAATGTTTATTTGATTTGGATGGGATTTGAGCATGCTTTAGTCTTGGTGATGTGATTACACTAGATTTGTGCATGATTGAACATAGTTGTGATGTTGAATATTGTTGAAAACATGAAATTTTGCGAAATTTTTGGAAAAAACATGTTTAATCAATATAGATGATAAGATGTGCGACTTTGGAAGTTTAAAAAGGCGATTTTACATCTAAAATTTGATTGAAGTTCAACATTGTATACTATGTTCAAAGTTTGAGATTGTTGAAGGTTTGGAGTGTACTAATTGTTGTTGTCTTTGTCTTGTGATTGTAGCCATGCTCCGAGGAAGTAAGAAAGCAAAGACTTCCGGTCAAGGTTCATCTTCGGGAGCCGGTTCGGGCTCCGGGGTATATCAAAGACGTTTTGAACAACTAAGTAATGTTGTAGAGGGTGATGGGCAACTTATTAGGCAAGATTGGGATTGGGAAGAAGAAAAAAATTGTAGATCGGCTTCGGCATGGAAGGAAGAGAAAACGAAGGCTCTTTCTCGTTACAACAATAAGAGGTTAGAAGCCAAGATGTGGAAGATGAAAATGGTTACGGGTGTCTCAAAATCCGTACCCGAAAGGACAGTTTGTGAACGTACGGTAGATGTTGAAGAGTTTAGGAAGATTGGTATAGTGAAAAGGTTTGAGAAACTTGGCTGGGAACGGGTGATTAATTGGTGTGAAGATATCACTACTCGGGTATACTTGGGGGCAGTTTGTGAGTGGTTATCCACCCTTCGTTTTGAACACTCTGATAGACAGGCTCATAGGTGGAAGTTGATTGGTAACATTGGGAAAAATCAAATGGTCATGTCTTTCGAACATATGAATGCTATAGCGAGGTTTGACTCACTTGGGGTCGACGCGTATGAATATTATGGGTATGATCAGTTTTTGGACAACAAGAAAAACGATGCTGACCCAGTGAGGCTTCTAGAGGACACCCTACTAGGTTCTGGGGGTGCGGGAGAGTCGAGAAGTGATTTGTCTTTGATGGGAAAGATACTCCAAGGTATCTCGGGTTTTGCATGCATTGTTATATGGGACGCCCAAGCTCTCGTGGCGTCAAATTGTTATGATCAACACATGGGATACACGGGAATCATTTAAACGAAAGATGATTCCTTATGCAAGGTTGATTAGCGCCATGATTCTCCAACAGAATGCATTACCTCAAGACTCACTGTGGGTGTCTAAGCCCATTGATCAATTCAACTTCGCCTCCATAAGGCGACATTGGAAAATAACTGTGAAAGCTTTTGGGCATTTGCATACGGTCGAAGATGAGCAAGGGGATAGTTATCGGTTTAATGACAAAGGGAGTGATGAAGAAGGTGATGAAGAAGAGGGCGATGAGGAGATGCCCGATGTTGAGGAGGAAATTGATCCTTCCGGTCCGCGGGGACCGAGGCAAAGGTATAGGAGGAAGCATAGAGAAATCTCTTCCAATGTGGCAGATTTTGTGAATCAAAGGCAAATACCGTCGTATCGGTTGTGGAACCGTGGAGATCAAGCGATCTACGACAATGTGTCGGCGGGTATTGGTGAAGCAAGAGAGTACCATGCTAGTAGGAACGAATGGGAAGAGGCGCAAGGGGCGTACTCGCAGCAACAATGGGGTTTTCAAGCATCTTTCCGCGAGAGGGTGGAAAAGCAGTTGGAGGAACAACAGCTGCAACATGCGTTACAACAATAACAAATGGAACGCATGATACAGTTGCAAGAGGAAGAAAGGGCCCATAGACAGGCACGGGAAGAAGAGGCGGCTAGGAACCAAGCTGCACAAAGAGAGTTGGACCAACGCCGATGGGGAGCGTTGGCTTTCTCTAACCAAATGGCGATTAATAACTTCAAGGTGCTCCATGATCAAGAACGCCATCAAAGAGATTATCAAGCCGGTCTCCCATATGTTGAACATTCGGGTTGGACCGATTACCCCAACCTTCCTCATCCGCAAGGGCCATCCGATCCAACCCCTCATTGGCCCGAGGCAGTCGGCTCGAGTTTTGTTCCAATGCCATACCAACCGCCACCTCAACAAGAGTCAAGCCCGCTAGATAACTATAGGGAGATGTTCGAGCCCCTCACTGGTTATCAATACCAGCCCAACCCGCCAGTGGATCCAAACGAGCGATATCAGCGGTAGAGGTATGGTATGTCTTTTGTTGTTGTTGTTGTTGTATATTATTTTTTTTCTTATTTTCATTTTGTTATTTAAATTCTCGCCTAGTTAAATGAACTTTGTGGGTGTGTTCCCTATATAACCCTCACGAGACCTCTCGTCCTCCCAAGCTATTGGGGGGTTTAAAAGGGCTTGTTGCATAAGCTAAATGCAACCGTGATTCCTACGAAAGTGAGTTAGGTTTGTTGTTGTTGTAATTTATTTTCCACATAAATCAAAGTGAAATAACGTATAGTTTGGTAATATTTTCATAAAAGTGGTAGAACTAGGTAACTAACAAATTTTAGTGGTTGTGAGAAGCATGCTTCTACACAAGGGTTAAGATTTGTAGGTACATTCGGTTCGTGGGACAACTGCTTTCATGAAGAGGAGAGGAGCATACGAGGAATGAGCTCACAAACCAGGTGCATACGTCTCTTTTTACTTTTGATCTTTAGATTAGCAAATAAGTGGAGTGTATTTTGTATATTTTTTTTTTCCGGGGTGAATTTTTGGGGGAGTTAACCGTGTCACATCCCTTTTGCGTTTAATACTCTAGTTCTTACACATTGAGGACAATATGTATCTCAAGTGTGGGGATGGGGGAGTAGTAAAAATTTTAGATTTTGACCCGTTCATTTAAATACTACACATTGAGGACAATGTTCACCTCAAGTGTGGGGATGGGGGAAAATTTCAAAAAATTTTCAAAAATATCTTGTTTCAAAAGCGATCTTAAAAGCATAAGTAACTAAGTCAACGAGGGATATCACAACCCATTTGGTCTATTGTCATGGTCAAGTTCGAATTAATAGCATGACGGGTATTTAGCGGGTGGTTATTTGGGAATAATCCGCCTAAGAAACTAGTCTTTTATGCATGTCACATATCATACCTTTTATATACGTGAGGTTTTGAGCCACTTTCACATCATGGAATTACATGTTTATGTTTCTTTGTTTGAGTGGACCATTAGTCATGTATTGTAGAACTTGCATCTTTTGATACGTTTGAGACTATAGACCAAATACAAGCACAGGAATGATTAAGGCATTAGGTAAACCTTTTCTCTTAAAACCATTTATCTATCCTTACCCAAACAAATCCCCTAGTTGCCCATTTTGAGCCTAAACCTTTCGTTTGACCACCCTATAGCCCATAACCGTTAAACTTTTTCTTTTAAACCCGTGTGATGGAAATTCGATCATAGGAGTCGTTTTTGCATAGTTGTTCTTGTTTGTTTGCATATATATCAAAAAAAAAGAAAAAAAAATCAGAAAATATCATGAAAAAGAATTGAAAATCGTAGAAGAAAAACACAAAAAGAAGTGTTAGTAGTTGTTGAATAAAAGGCGAATGTTGTTACCTCATATTTGGTGTTTATAGTTAGTTTTGTTAGAATAATCTTTTGTAATAAAAATCGAATTTTCATCGCCTTAGCCATTTTAAAATATCCTAATTCCTACCCTTAGCTTAGCCCCGTTACAACCCTCATAAAGACCTTATGACTTGTGCTTAGTGTTTGTGATCAATGGTGGAGAATGATTGAGTTGCAAGCTTATGCGGGTATGTGTTCTAATCGGTTTTGAGTGAATATTCTTTGTAGTGCTAATACATTATAAATATTAGCCAATTTAGAAGCCGAGTGGAGAGAACATTGTGAGGGATGTGCATGAATTGATTGGTTTCACGGGCGGGTTAATCTTGGGTAACCATTTGTGTATGTAAAATCACATTACCGTTAAATATATTGAAAATTGTAAAGAATTTGAACTTTAGCATGACATTGGACCTTAATCTTCGTCTCGGGAATGGGGAGTGTATTTGTTGTTCGACCCACGTGAAAGTGAAAAACAGATTTGCTTGAGGGCAAGCAAAAGACAAGTGTGGGGATATGATACGTGGTCGAAAACCGGTGCTTGTAATTGCTTAATTTGATGTTATTGCATAAGTTTTAGTTTCGAATAGCCTACTTTTGATTAGATATGTATTTTGCAGATCTAGCAGAGTTTAAGGAGCTTTTCGGAAGCTTTACGGGTCACCGGAGCAAAAACGGAACCACCGGGATGCGAAACGGGTCAACCGGACTCAAGAAATGGACGAAACAGAAAGTCAGACATCTGGGCACCGTCGCCGACGCCCATATGGGCCGTCGCCGACGGTATGTGTAATATGCCGTCGCCTGAATTCACCGTAGACAGCAAGATTGACCGTCGGCTTCATTTGAAAATCTACACGCCGTCGCCGACGGACACATCCACCGTCGGCGACGGTCCTCCAATATGGCGTTCACGAATTTCTTGATTTGGGGTGTGAGAAACGATTTTAATTGGTTGTTGTTCAATCAATTCGGGAGTTACACATTGTTTTGAGTTTAGAACTTGATCTTGGAGCCTATTCTCACCATCTATCACCTACCAATCTTCAATCCATCATCACCATTACCTAATCAACACCCGAATCATCATCATCTAATCCATCATCCACAAACCCTAATCCTTTCACCATCATCATCTTTCACCAAACCCCATCATTCACCATTCTCAAGGCTTCAAGATGACTCCATCCGTATTCCAAGCATCCGGTGATCAAGTTGCATCAACCATGAGCGGCTAATCATCTCGGTTTCACCCCGGTGTAGGTAGTTGTTAATTTTAGGGTTTCAATTTGTTCTTGTTTCATCTTAGTGACAATTTGTATTTGGTTTTTGAAACTTTTGACAATAGTATTACATTTGTTACGAATTCGTGAATTGTCGAACGATGTTAAAAGTTATGACTTTGCGAAACGGTGATATGTAATTGTACGTTGTCGTTGTTAGGATTTACTTGTGTTGGTTACAAAGTGTCTTTTTGTCCATTCTTCGGGGCGTTGATAGTTAGTAGCACCTAAGTCACGGTACACTAAATCCGTTAATCGAATGCATTTGAGTTGAAACTAAAACTTGTAGAAATCCTAGGTTAACAATTACCGAAACCGGGTGTGATTCCTTTTTATTATAATTGTTCTAGTATCCAAAATTCTTGCAATCGTTAATTAGTAGTTGTTAATTGATTAATCCAATTCCAGTAGTTCAAATTCACATCTTTCTACTAAACAAAAATACAAAAATATCTGGCAAGCTTCATAATTGTGACAATTCTTTATAATTCAGTCAAATCCATACACAAACCACATACTCTTCGTGGTTCGACCCCTTGCTACCACTAGCTATTTGTTAAGGGTAATTAGGGCATATAAATATTATCTTTGACCGGAGCGCGACACTCCGATCAGTGATGCGTAGGCAATGACCTTGTCACGTTGCATCAACACGCAACCAAGTCCTTGGATGGAAGCATCGCAGTAAACCACAAAATCATCTGTGCCCTCAGGAAATGAGAGGATAGGCGCGCTACAAAGTCTATCCTTTAGGTGTTGAAATGCGGACTCCTGTGAATCACCCCAACGATAGATGACACCCTTCTGAGTCAGTGAAGTGAGAGGTTGCACAATCTTGGAGATGTCTTTGATAAACCTTCTGTAATATCCTGCCAAACCCAAGAATTGGCAGATTTCTTTTGGTGTGCGGGGTGCAGGCCAGTTCTTGATTGAGTCAACCTTGGATGGATCCACATGAATTCCATCCTTGTTTACCACATGGCCTAGAAAGTGGACTTCGCAAAGCCAGAAGTCACATTTCGAAAACTTGGCATACAACTGCTCCTTTCGAAGAAGTTCCAGCATAAGTCGTAGATGCTGCTCGTGTTCCTCCTGACTCTTGGAATAGATCAGGATATCGTCGATGAACACAATAACGAACTTATCCAGGTAAGGCTTGCACACTCGGTTCATGAGATCCATGAAGACCGCTGGTGCATTTGTCAGCCCGAATGGCATAACCAGAAACTCGTAATGGCCGTAACGAGTTCTGAATGCTGTTTTGGAGACGTCCTCATCTCGGACCCTCAGCTGATGGTATCCCGATCTCAAGTCAATCTTGGAGTAATAGCTCGACCCTTGCAACTGGTCGAACAAGTCATCAATAAGTGGAAGAGGATAACGATTCTTCACAGTCACCTTGTTAAGCTCGCGATAGTCAATACACATTCTGAAAGTACCATCTTTCTTCTTCACGAATAGTACTGGAGCTCCCCAGGGCGAAGAGCTAGGACGTATAAAACCCTTTTTCCAAGATTTCTTGTAGTTGTGTGGACAGTTCTTCGAGTTCTGATGGAGCTAGACGATATGGTGCTCGAGCTACTGGCGCTGCTCCAGGAGCTAGCTCAATTTGAAACTCAACTAGGCGATGAGGCGGAAGACCAGGTAATTCCTCAGGAAATACCTCGGGAAAATCGCGCACAATAGGGATGTCTTCAATTCTCTTCTTTTCCGTTGATGTGTTAGTAACGAGTGCTAAAATGGCAGTGTGGCCTTTTCACAAACACTTCTGGGCCTTAAGGAAAGAGATGATGCCTTCGACAGCACCACTCTTGTCGCCACGAATCATGAGAGGTTCTTCACCAGAACGAGGAATGCGGACGATTTTCTCCTTGCAAACAATCTCCGCTTGATGATGAGATAGCCAATCCATCCCAATAACAACGTCGAAACTACCCAGTGTGATAGGAATAAGATTGATAGAGAAAGTCTGACCAGCTAAGACGAGGTTACATCCTTTAACTATGTGTGTGGCTTCAAGACTTTTACCGTTAGCTAGTTCTATCGTGTGTTTGGTGTTCAAAAGTGTTGGAGTGCGCTTAAGCATTTGGCTAACTTTTACGGACACATAACTAGTATTGGCACCTGAATCGAATAAAACAGTAACAAAGAAGTCGTCCAGGAGAAACTTACCCATCACAACGTTGGGATCGTTCCTTGCATCACCCTGACCAATCACGAAAGCACGACCTCTTGCCCCATTACCATTGTGGTTTCCTCCATTGCCGTTTCCATTCCCCTGATTGTTGTTATTCTGGTTCTGATTTAGCTGGGGGCAGTCTTTCTTGAAATGGCCCTCAGCACCACATTGAAAGTACCCTTTGTTGTTACCTTGTTGTTGCCGCTGCTGGCGTTGATTGGGTGGGGCTTGCTGTTGCTGCCGGTTCTGATTTGTCGGATGCTGACTCCTGCAGTCCCTTGCCATGTGACCAGGCTTGTTGCATCGATGACAGTTGCCTTTACCACATGGCCCACTGTGGTGCAAGTTACAGCGATTACATTTGGGGTGATTTCCCTTGTATCCACCCTGACCTTGATTTCCAGAAGACTGCTGACTGGGGCTCCTGTGTTCATCTGTCTTTCGCCACTGGGACTGAGACTGAACTGGAGTGGAACCCTTGCCCGAATTTCTGTCCCACTTGCGCTTGTCATTGCTGGGAGCACTAGTAGCGGTAGTGCTAACGCGCTTGGGCAGCTTGCCCTCTTCCACCGCCTGATCGGTGAGTTGGTGCGCCAAGCGAATGACTTGCTGGATATTATGGAAAGGTTGGCCTCAATTACAGACCCTTGGATCTCCGGGACTAAGTCCTTGAGGTATAGCTTGATCCGTCTAGATATGGGTCGTGACAAGTTAGGACATAAGTCAGCGAAGTCGTTGGACCCCTTTGTGTACGCCTCAATTTCTGATCCCTTCATCTTCAAACCATAGTACTCTGTTTCAAGTTCCAGAATGTCGTCCAGGTGGCAGAATTTTTCCTTAATCAAATCCTTGAAGTCGCTCCAGAGGGTGGCATTTGCGTCTGCCCACCCGAGCATCTGAACTTGTGCGCTCCACCAAGAATACGCTTTCCCTTGCAACATGGCAGTAGCAAACTCTACACGTTTGCTGGCAGGGCTTTCACTCTCTTCGAATGTATATTCGATTCTTCAGATCTAGTGCAGAAGGTCGATTGCTCCTCCAGTGCCGTCGAAAGTGGGAGGTTTGCATTTTAGGAACGCCCTGAAGGTGCCCATGCGTGTTTGAGAGTGCATGGGTTGAATCCCTGATTGGTTTGCTAAGGCTTCAGCAATCCGTTCGTCAATCAAGGTCGTCAGCTGACCCTGGGTCATGTCGAGACGTCCACTCATGATCCTCACATCGAAGGGACACACGTAAGAAAGGTGTCGCAAGTGCGTAAGTGGGGAGTGATAGAAAAGAGTAAGCACACAAGGTTCAAATAGCAGTTATCACATTAACTAACGCATACAGAGAACTATCTAACCGACAATGTAACGTAAATCATACCACTTATGGTGTCGAGTCTTGCACGTGGAGCGAAGCGTCGTTGTGGATTGTTGAGCACTGTACTGGTTATAGTCTGGTTTTATCAAAAACTTTTCCCCTTTAAAACCAAGTTCACTATAACCAATGGCTCTGATACCAATCTGTTACACCCCCAAAATCCACCGTGCGGAGTATCACCGCTTGGAGGCGTGACGTGACCAGGATCGAGCCACCAATCATATTGAACAACATAATTAAGTAAATAAAACCAAACACAATACGATTAGTGACTAAAACGAACTAAACCGATTTTAGGTTAACAGCGGAAGCATAGAACATATGTTCAAAACGTAAGTCCATAGTTCATAAGTTTAAAGTCCAGAACGTAGGTTAAGTAAGTTCATAAAGTTTATTCATTAAATACGGGACATATCAGTTCGCATCCCACAACGACCACCTCCTTATGCAAGCTCCATAGCATCTAATGACCTGCAAAGCATGTAATAACGAGTCAACAACAAAGTTGAGTGAGTTCACGGTTGGTTGTCCATTTTAGAGTTGTTTCCAAAAACATAGTTTAATCTCATTCGGCTATCCAGCCGTGGGGGTTACCCCATAGTTCGAAAACGTTTATTAGTTAACCATCCCATGTTCACCTTCCCTGGCTATCCAGCCCGGCACTTTGGCCGTGGGGAGCTGCCCCAGTATTTTAAACTACCAGACTCGTTTATCATATCGACTACTAACAAAAGAAATCAATTGTGCCCTAGCGTCGGTGTTCTATCACCACCGACGTGCCATAGTCCATTAGTACACACCCGTCCAACTGGCACGGTGTGCGGTTTGTTAAACCTAATAGCGCTATTAACTAATGACCCGCTCGCCATAGCCTCGGCGATTAAGTCGATACAAAAAGGGAGGGACTTCGCTGATAGAGTTCTAGTCCAGTAAGTCTAACACGTCCCAACAGGACAAGGAATTTACATTCCTGAACATGTCTCAAGGACGAGGAATTCACATTCCTGAACGCGTCCCAAAGGACGAGGAATCCCTATTCCTGTACCCATTCCCATTCCCACCGGGAAATTATCATGCTTTGTAGAAAAGGGTGAACTCACCTCGGTTTGCTCGGTTAGATTCTCAAATATAGCTAACAGTCAAGGTCGGTCAATCGCGTCCTAATAAGGTACGGATAACAATCAGTTTCTCATGCATAACACGTATCCTACGTACGGTTTATTTGCACATTACTTCTACCAGATAACAGGCACACACTTTAACGATTTATGCCCATATATACTTCCCATCCATTCCCCACTCATAAGAAAACATACAATAATGCATATAACACATATAACATGTTAGATCATTCACAGATAGCATACTCGACATTTAGACGCGCTAATCACAACTTATGTCATTTCAGCATTAAAATTCAAAACCGGCTGTTTTCAGACATTTTAATAAAATAGTTAAACTATTCCAAAAATTCCCAAATTTTTACAGTATGTCTTAAACGTTCCATATTTTATTGTGTAAAAATATCGGGATCCGGTTCATTACCAATATTTTATAAAAATTCATATTCCGGACTGAACTCAGATTTATGTACTTCTGACCACAGTCCACGGAACAATTTATTGAAAATTTATCGAGTGTCCGATTTACGAAATTCCAGTGGGGTAATTACAAATGAATCGGTTTTCATCTACTGTACAAATTTCATGGTCAGATTCATCACAAAACTCAGGTTATGACTGAAAGCATGACACCCATTTATTGCTTTCAAAATTCAGCTTAAGCTGCTGTTACAAATTAACACTTTAAAAATAGTAAACGGAGGCCAAAAATTACGATTCCGGTGCCATTAGAACCGTATTTTATAATAACATATTTTGGATTCAAAATATCAGTTTTTTGTTGAATTTACGACCTGTTTACAGCCAACTGAAGTTGGCTGTAAAGTATGGACAGATTGCTGTTTTTAGTCTCTAGCTTACTAGTTTGTGTTCGGTTGATCCGTTAATTATGTTTAGTGATCGTAATAACATCAAACATCAATATAATCCAGCAACACATCAGATAATCAACCAATAATCATAATCACACAAGATCTACATGCTTTACACTAATATTCATCCATTAACCACCTTGTTCATCAGTTTAGTAGACTTTTAGACTTTGATCTTATATGCTCATAATTTTAACCGACAAATCTCTTATTAACCACCCTAGACAAGATCAAGAAGGCGTTTAGAGTCACTTACTACTAGCTCGAGGCTAGGGGAGAAACTAGTCGAAGAATGAGTGGATAAAAGCAATAGGGTGAGGTCCTTCGCGTTCCGAATGCACCAAGCTTCTTTGTATGAGATCCTTAACACTTGTATAAGCTTGGAATGACAAGATCAAGATCGAAAGGTGGCGGTGGGGGTGCTTGTGTCTTCGGCCGAGAGTGAAAGAGAGGGAGAGAGAGGAGTGTTGTTGTGAGTTTGAGTGTTGGATGCTTATGATGGTTTAATGATCCTACTTATAGACAATTCCAACACATTTAACCAATGGATCATGTGCTTTCTTGATATGGGACAAGTATAATTAAATTAATCAAATGAAGGACATGAGGTGTCCCTCTTGGGGACGGTTTGGTTGAGTGGGGGGGGGGGGGGTAATCCGGTTGGTTTTCAACTAAACATTAGGTAATAGTTAAGTTAAGTTAGTTTAGGGATTAACCCGGTTATTAGTGTGTCATGCGTTATATCGGGTGTTAGGGTATTCAGGGACCCTAACTGGCTCAGAAAAGGAAAGACAGTGTTGTTGGCAATATTTTTATGTTCCAGGTAAAGTCCGGTTGTTCGGTTGAATACTGATTCGTTAAAGTGCCAAATAAGCATTTAAAGTAGCTTTTATGTATATTTTCGTAACACTTTTAATTTCTAACACTTAGGAAATTATAATGGACTATTTAGTGACCTTTCTGCATACTACTAGTATGTTGACAAGCACATGTAAGCACATCACAGATATCAGAAAGCAGTCAAGTAATTCCACACAGTCGTCAAACACTTTAATTATCAATAATAAATTGTACGGAATACATAGGATTTTGAGGGTTGTCACAAACACAGTAACTAGCAATGCCATATGACCTTTAGCAACTTCTTCAAAAAAATTCTGACCATTCTAAAGATGCAATGCGATGTTGCATTGTAGCACATGACCATTACCATTTTTTGAGCTTTGAGATTGGTTAACCGGAGTTGAAACATTCGGATTGACACTCGGATATGTAGAAGATCCAACAGTTTTGTATGAACGTTGATTGACTGATCCGGATGAGTTTTCTGTGCTGAAAGCAGTTTGGATCTTTGGACTTGCTTCAACATTCTGAACACTACCTTTGTAGTACATCTTGATGTCTTGTTGACCACCAGAATTGTTCATTCTAGCGATCTTTTGTTGTTCAAGATCTTGTTCTTCAAGTTTTTCAATGAATTGTGCAATTGTCAATCTATCATACTCTCTGGTATTCTTCAAGATCATAAGATATGTACCCCATTCTTTTTTAGGTAACGCATCTGCTAATTTATCAACCCACTCTTCTCGCTCTTTAGTGATCTCCAATCGAGTCATTGAACGTACTAGATGACAATATCTCTCAATGAGCGTCTTTGTAGTTTCACCTGGCACATTTGAAAACAAATCAAATTCCTTTTTTAATAGAGACTTTTTACTTTTGATCATCTCCTTACTTCCCTCAAACTTTGTACGAAGAGCTTCCCAAATAGAATATGCACTCTCATCATGTTGAAGTAATATGAAGATGTCTTCTTTCACTACTTGTTGAAGTAAACTGACCATCATTTTTTCTGCCTTGTATATATCTCTCTCTTTATCTGCCAATTCAGAGATATTTTTTACAACTCCCAGATTATTACAAGGTCAAACATATTTAGTTTCAATACACTCCCAAGACATTAGATGATGTGCTTGAACCCAGTTTTCAAACTTTTCTTTCCAACTATAGTATTCATCAATGCTCATCAACTTTGGAGGTTTCTGGGACGTTCCCGTTTCATTTTCCATAGTTACACTCTGAGCAACAGTAACAGGAGTACCCATGACAGTAGCAAAGGCGTTGTAAAACTCGTTTTCCATGTTTCGGTTTCAAATTTTTTTTTACAAACTATCTTTCAAACGAACTGATCCTCAAACGAACTGAGTTTGGTACGAACTGGAAGTTTCAACTGACTTGGTGCGAACTGATCAAATCTCAGGCGACTTGACAATACTCAATTCGTACGAACTGAAGGTTGAAATCAAACGATCTAAACTCACGACCTCGTACGAACTGATTTACACTCAAATTATCTGAAAGAATTCTCTTCGTGCGAATTGTCTCAAAACAATCGACCTCGTGCGAACTGGAGAATGTCAAATCGTATGAACTGGACTGAATCCAATCCGTGCGAACTGAATTTTTCTCAAACGACCTGAGCAACTATTAAACGAACTGAATCTGAAGATGTTCAAATTCCGATTTTTGATGAAATTGAAACCCTAGGTTTGTTCTACATCAAATTCCGATCACAATGATGTGTTTATCGTTCAATATTGTCCAAAGAAAAGTGCTAGATCTAAGTTTGAAGATCCTGTTCGTGTGAGCTGACTGATGACGAACGATCTGATATAATTTTTATCAAATTGATCAAGTTTTAATCTGTTTTAAGGTATAATACTTTCACAGATTATTTAAAAAACTGTTTCGCACGTTATACTTCAAAATCAAGCCATTTTATCTAGAAAATCTCGTTTAATTTTGAAAAATGTGAAGAATATGAGTAGAAGTGAGAATTTTTTATGAAAAACAGCTTAAATGGTAAGAACTCTTCCTCCTGAGCTCTGATACCACTTGTAGGATCGTTTGAACGACCAAACGAGTCGTTCAGAAGAGATCTGGTCCAATACGAAAGGCGGAATCAGACGTATCAGAGTTATTACAGCTGTATGCACACTAGAATCACTTAATTTGTCTTTTATATTGATTAGAAGGCTTTACACGGTCTGGAGACACTTCGGCAGAGCTTCGCTACCGGAAAACTAAACTGTTACAAATGAAATGACAAGCACCTATTTATAGGAGGACCAGGTCGCACGAACTTGTACACACCAGGTCGCACGAACTGGTATTTCACCAGTTCATACGAACTGGTCAGTTCTGACCTGTTATCCGATTCCCTCGAACTACGAGTCCTGTTCTATCATTCTAATTACAAGACTCGATACAAGACGAAGTCAACAGACATATGGACCAACAGAGATCCTCTGACAATAGGGACACCTCTAATCATGTCATGGATAACTGGTAAAATGCCAGATGATTGTCCTGTCTCATGAATCGAGAGAGGAGCATCATCGTCATCATCTATCCACCCATTGCTAGTGAAAGCGTATCGGGGGTCTACCTGGCTGGAAAACTCGGCAGTACCAACCATCTGTGGAATCGTGATAGGTATCTCTGGTAGAATGGATCTAGGTGAAGTCTCAAAATCTGGCTCGTAACTTGAGTCGTGGATCTCGATAACCTCGTGTGACACATATATAACCGTACAAGTAAGTGTGGGATCAAAATGAATAGTAACACATAAGGCCCAAATAAACAGAAAATCACGTATGCACAATAACACGTAATGGTTTTCATACATGATAAAATTTTCCATGTTTATTTAAAAAATTTAGATTCGAGAATTTTAGACTTAAATCTCAAAATTCTTCGGTTGAAGTCTAGAGTTTTCTCCCGAAAACATCTAGTTCGCTAACAACCATTGGCTCTGATACCAACTTCTGTCACACCCCAAAAACATCGCAGCGGAATATAAAACGTAGTGGTGACGAAAGTTGGTGCCCATTAATATCTTGTTGTACGATGCACTTAATTGTTGGACATATTGACTTATTTAAAACATAAGTTATTAAACATAACATTTTAAAACACGACACAACCACCACATAGTTAAGTTGTCCTTGATCCTCGCGGATCTTATTCCATTCGTCCTAGAAAGTTTAAAAAAAGTTAGTCCAACATTTTAAGTGACCACACATGCATCAACAAACACAAGATACGCCATGATTCCCGAAGCCGAACTCAAGTACCTATAGAACACGTTTAAAATCAAGTGTCAAAACAAAGGAAGGTGAGTTCACATATTCAAATTTAAACATTTTGATCCTAAGGAAAAGCTTTCTAATTATGTGTTTATTATAAAACATCCATATAATTTTAGAAAGTCCATTTATTTCCTTAATAAAATCCATGGGTCATCCGTCGTAGGTTTTTCAATTGAAGCCTCGACAATAGGGCATTTTCCCAAGTTTTGTATATTAAATTTATAGCGTCAAGTGTTCGGACTCGTAAGTTAGCTAGACATTACGAACTTTATATTTACAATGTAGGGATAATCAAGGCTAGACTATAAACAGAATATCAATTCGTCGTTTGACTTGACACGGGGTGACCGGCCACGACGGGGTTGTCAACCCGATAGATCTACAAACAATTCCTCACGTGCAATACTCAAATGATTAAACGACATCACTGGCGCATGCTCCATATCGAGACCATATATGATGCCTGCCTCACATACAATATATATATCCTACTAATATAACAAATTTAATATATGATGTTGTATGAATTTTCTGAAATCCCCACCGAAATGTAAGCCTATGCCGATACTTACTCTCTTGAGATCAAGCAAATTCGTTCCAACTACACAGTCATTTTCCCCCAAACACCATACTAATCCCCGTTTCTCCCCGAAACATATTTATTTACCAAAACTGTTTCTCCCCGAAACATATTTATTTAACAAATCCATATATTTTCGATGAAAATATACATTTTATATATTAAAAGGTATGTTCTATTCAAAAACATTATTAAACCCTTTAGGCGTTTTCTTCCCCCAAAACATATACAAAACACTAAAAAGAGGGGGTTTAGTGACACTCACCTTTGGGTGCGTATTTTTAAATAGCGTAATCCCACAGATTGATTTCTACACACCCTATTATATGTACGAACGATTTTTAAATCAATATATCATAAAAATCCTAAGTTTCTCTGTTTCTTAGAATTGTCACATAACTTTGGGATTTTCTCGAAAAGTTATCGTCTTTGATTATGTTGCACATTAATATATATATATGTGAGTCCATATCTATACTACTTATATAAGCATATAGGAAGGGCAAGAATGGTCATTTGTCATTGTACAACCATTTCAAACACATTGTACAAACATCTTAAGCACAAATGTGTTGAAAGTACCTTTTCAACACATCCAGAACTCTGTTGGGCGGCCAAAATTTTTGTTCAAAATTTGAATCCCCACTCATTCCCATTTACCCATACATCCTGTCATTGTCATTTCATTTTCTTGCATTCAAATTTTGAATTCCATTTTCTCATCCCAAGAAACCGATTATCTTCCTACCTTCTTTCATTTCAATTGCAGAGAGAGAGAGAACGAGATGCTAGAGAGAGGGCGAGAGAGCGAGAGAATCAGTGGCTTCCATTCCGACGACGGTGGTTCACGAGGGTTTTGCAACCACGAGTTCAACAGGTGACGATGGTGGATGGTCCAGTAACAATTGCAAACCCGACGATGAGGATAGACTTCCGGCAAACACATCTGGTTCTCAATTCTTTCTCTTCAAGGTGAGTTTATATTACTATTATGTTTCATGTTTCAATTTTGTTACACCAAATTGATGTTAGCATTAGGGTTTCATTGTTATGTTCAGATTAGGGTTTGATTTGGTTCAGATCTGTTCCGATTAGGCTTTTTTTAGTCAGATTTATTCCGATTAGGATTTTTTTAGTCAGATTTGTTAACATTAGTGTTTTTGTTTTGTTCGGATTTGTTACAGAGATGTCATATTGTTCAAATTAGGGTTTTATTTTGGTGAGATTTTTTCATCTTTTGATGTTTATCTTACCATTATCTTCCTCTCCATCAATTTTTTTTAATCATTGTTAACCATATTTGTTTATCTTGTAATGATTTGTGTAGATAGACAAGACCAAAATTCAAAAGAAGATGGAAGAGGAAAAGGTATGATATTTTATCTTTTTTTTTTCATGTTTATAATACATTTATGGCTTAGGGAGGTACTTGTCTTCAAAGAGCTTAATGCTAAAGCTTAAAAGGGAGCTTAGGGAGGTACTTGTCTTAAGAAGAGTGGCAAGAAATGAGTCCTACAATGGCAGAGGTAAAGTTATTGCATTTTCTTAATTACTAATGAAAATATCCATGTTTTTGGTAGATTACAACAACATGATGTATGATGTATCTGTGATAACCCTAAATTTATCCTCTTATGTGTTTGATTAAACGTTTCTTAGATGAATACATTTTTGAGTGCTTGATATCTAACATCATGTAGAGCGAATTTTCGTAGTAATTGAAGTTAGCATACTGTTGGCGGCTTCACTTCTAAAAGCTAGAACTTTAGCTGGAATAAGAAAAACATAGAAACTATATATAGTTAGTTATATACACATTTTTTTAGTTTGTGTTTGTTGAATATAAAGACACTGTGTAGTCCTTTGGATCATTATGTAAGTTATTTCTTCTTGAAAAGCTAAATTATATTTTCTTAGAAAAACTCATCTTTATAGGGTAATAGATCAAATACATAACACCTAACTGGACTTGGTAATAGAAGTTTAGGGTTTTGATTTTTTTTTCCTTTGATTATTATTGTTATTGACCCATTATGTAGGTTGGTTATCTATACCTTACAAACGTGAAATGTATAGAAGAAATGATGCTAAATCTAGGCTCTTTATCAAATCAAATGATCATGGAAGAAGCAAACTAGAGTTTCATTAAATATAAAATAGCATACTTACTTTTTATTTTATGTTTATACTCTTTTAATAAAATCCATATTTTACCAGTGTGCTTTCATATGAACTTTGCAATAGAAGTAGATGGTACTAATTATTTGTTGTCACAATTTATTATCCTGTTTTTTGACCTTATTTTGTAAGAAGCTTTTAATACATGGGTAATGAGTCAAAACACCTACGAAATCTTGAGTTTCTTATTTTCATTTTAGTTAGATGTGAAGGAAAGCTTTACTCTATCAAATTGGAAATGTTTTTAAGTTTCTAGGTGGTGGAACTTTGTTGTTTATAGAGTAGATGCACATTGATAAACTTGCATCAACGATTCCAATTAAAGATGTCTCTGTGACTCTGTTAAAACAACTTTGGATACTGGTTGTAGGGTATGTTAACTTAGCAATTTATTCATCTGTTTCCACAAGTTCTTCCTACTGTTTTTGTTTGTCATAATAACAATCCTGATTTTACAATCTTAACGTAGGTTGCAAGGTGCGGTGCTTAATTGATGAAAAGAAACATATCATCAAGGGATAATCAGGAAAACCGGTACCGAAAATCTCAAAAAATGGGTACCGGTATCGAAAATACCGGTACGGTACAGTTCGGTACCGGTACCGACTGGTATTCGAAGGTAAAAACCGGTGCCGAAGACGCAAAATTTCAGTACCGAAATCGGTTTGGGAAATTTGGTACTGGTTCTGAACGGATACCCGGTACCAATTGCTCATCCCTACCTACGTGAAGCACAAGTGAAAATGTGTATATAGAAAACTTATAGAAAACCCACTCTTTATAGAAAACTTAGCTGAATGCCACTAAAAGGACACCATGACTCATGTATGAAGGACATGAAAGAATGAGAGAATGGATGGCTAAATGGGCTGGTCGGAATAAGTTAAATGGGTTCTTTTGACACCTCAATACTTATTTTTACATAATTTTGTTTGTAATAAACATAACACAACTGATTCATCTATAAGGTAACGAGTTGATATGAAGTACATTTCACAGACCCGAAGCTACCAAGTTTGTTAAGAATGCTTATGTGGGCTTAAAATCAGCTTGATGAAAAGGCAGCTTATCCGCGAATTACAGATCTGTTCACAGCTACTCTTGAAGACCCAGCTGTTTAAATCCGACATTCGTCACATGCGATTTGAAGAGTTAAAGCTCATGAAACAGATGTGACGTTTGCTGTTTTGAATTGAAAATGTTTTCATTATGTGTTTTCATTCGTCACATCAGAATTTTTTACCGCGTATCCATTTTTTCTTCACATATTAACCAACGTGTAGGCGAAAACAAAGAGCGTGTCACCATAATACTTCTTGAACCGTCTTTCAAGTTGTGGCGTTTGTTAGTTTTCTTTAATAGTGTGTATTCTTTCAAGTTGTGAAGTAAGTCTTTTTTTGCAGTTCAAGCTGTGCAAGGTTCGCTCGGTCCAGTTTGGTTCAAAAGGGATTCCTTACATCAACACCTACGATGGTAAGTACCTTAATCAATTTCCACATTTCCTACATAAGTACTATTTTCTTTTTTCTTTACTTGTGACTGACAAGCAGAGTATTTGAAATTTCAGGAGAAGAAACGCTTCGCTGAGAGCAGTGAAGGGCCCGAGTCTCCAGAAGAAAATACAGAGGAGAAGGTGATCAGGATCAGGCCCTTGAATATGGAAGACTTCAGGGAAGCCAAGAATCAGGTTTGTTAATAATTTTATTACGCTAATAAACCCATCTTGACCTAAAGTCATCCTAACCCATTTCTTAATAAACCCATCGTAACCCAAACTCATCTTAACCCATACCCAAACCTGCCCAACCCACCCATTTTGTCACCCCTAACTGTCATAGAGGCTGTATGACATGGCGAAAATGGTCAGGAGGGGTTGTATAGTGTGTTAGACTGGCACATCATATGGACCTTAATGTCTTATACATGCGTATGAGTTGGAATTCACCAAAATACACGGACCGTATGATGGGTACACTGACGTGACCACTGACAAAGTGATACTGCCTGTATAACCATTTTCGCTCGGTTATACGGCCCTAATCCCCTAATACAAGGGCTTACTGCCTCATTGATTTGCCATGACAAGGGTATGAAATCCCCTTTTCTTATGAATTTTAGCCATGACAGGGCTTGCTGCAGTTTCTTTATATAGACGGTTTTGCCAAGCTACTGGCTATGGTGGTACCGTTCAACGCCGTGAGGTAGGTTTTCTGTTTTTTTTTATCATTTTAGATTTTTTATTGCATAATGTAATTTTAGTTTTGCTTTTTTTTTTTTCTATAGACCGTAGAAGAAAGATTTTGAGGCATGCTCAAGATGGAACGGTCACCAATAGGTGTGTGATATAAATAATTTAATGAAATGACATACTTTTTTGTTTGTACAATTTTTTTTAAATGTTGGTTTTATTATTTTAGGGAGATTGTGGTGTGGTTCAATGTTGTTGTGTCAGATGGGAATGCCTTGGAAGTTTATTCCTACTCAAAGAGAGGTATTATGACCAGAATTCCAACTCCAAAAGTGTTTTAATCTTCTGAAACAGACATATGGAGTGATAATGATATATTTTTGTGGACTGTAGTTAGTATTTTATATGCTTTAAGTTATTTGAAATTTATGTATAGGTGAGCGTGAAGCCAGGAGAGAGTGCTCTTGCTTTTTACACTGCTGAAAATCTTAGTTCCGCTCCTATAACTGGCATGTCTACTTATCAAAGAATCCGTATCAAAACGAAGGTAAGTAGATTTTGTGCCTTAATTGCTTCCAGAAAATTACTTTTTTAAAACACCTGTAAGCTTCTAACATTGTTTTTTTTATGTGTCGAAATCTGGTACAATAGAGGAGAAGATACAAGAAAGTCTTGAGCGAACGGATGTATTGGTAAAACAGGAAGAGATACAAGAGACTCCTCGTATTTTGTTTTTAGCGTTTTGTCCAGCTACTTGCCTGTTTTGTACTCTTGTTTTTAATTACATCTACTTCCTTGTTTTGTACTCTTCTTGTAGATAGATAACGCTGAAGCTACAGCTAAAAAAATTTACCCGAGTATATCACCAAAGAATCGATAAACTAACAGAAAAACCAGTGCCAACATATCACAAATAAGAAACTAACTTAAGTACTATACAATATAACACGAGACGACGGATAAACTAGCGGTAAACGAGTACCCTATTGTAAATCGCCACTCCCGCCGCATCGCGCGGGTAAACGACTAGTATATATATATATATATATATTTTAAGATTTTGCGACTTCAACGATTTTATTGGTGACCGTTATCATGTAAATCCATTAACACTCTCGTTTATACGTAATATATCTAGGATTTGCGCATCGTAATATATATACATAAACATACACATAAATTATTATTGAAACACGCGTAATCTCGTTAATTTATCTATTTTGTCATTTTTAAGGCAAGTATACATAAAATATCTTATATGTATCAAATTTCATGCTCGAAAAACACGTTACACGTTTAACGCGATTTTTACCATTTCTATCACGTAAAACGCACAAGTATACATGCATAATCTAAATTACCCAATATCATGTTAAAACTTAACATATTTTCACATTCACATGTTTAAATCACATAACACATCTTAACACATAAGGTTCACTCAAAAATTACCCATACTAGTGTTCATTGAAAAACGCGTATTTTAGCGATTCGGTAACGTTTTCGGGCGTCGGAACTCACGTATGACCAACCAAACACCAAGTAAACTTAAAATTAGTTAAAATACTTATTTTTAAACTAAAAATATTAGTTTATTTACTGATCTAAATCAGTTTCACAAAAATCGTTCGAAAAGCCGATTTTTGACTGTTTTAACGCATAGTTTTTCGTTAAACGTTACCATAATCATCCCAACTCGGAATGACTTGATATTTTAACACAATACATGTTATTTACTGATTAAAATAGTGGTTATAATCAGATTAGTGCAGTTTTTGTGTAAGTCACATAAATCATGCGATTTCACGTATTTTACAACTCCTATTGTACTAAGTACAACATGCAAGGCTAGTAAACATTATGTCAAAGTTATATATCACTAAACACTTCAAAATATTCTTATTTTAGTGTTTGTAATCTGATCAAAACTGACTTTTATTAAATCATACTCAAATGATCATTTCATGCCTTCACATCATCATGTATGTTCACATATGTGCATCTAATGCACTCATACAAGATCATCATTATCATTAATGATCTAATCATACTCTAGAACACATTAACATCATGCTCTTACAAAATATAACACACATCATCATGATCACCCAATCATTTATAATCATTCATGCAAGAATCCTTCACATTTAAGATTATATGATAACTTTTATATGCATGCATACATATATATATACGAAATACATACACACATATAAACTTCCAAAAATTTACTTTTCAACATATCACTTTCAAATCTTAAATTACATTAGAACATTCTTATATAACACTTGTTGATTCTCACATGCAATCCTACTTTTCAAAAAATCAAATAAATCAAGAAATCTTTCAACAATCATAAAAAACACAAACATATACACCTACACACATTCACAACCATACATACATGCTTACACCCATTTTTTTATTTCTATCAAAAACCAATTTGTTTTTAGTTTCAAGTTAGTGTTTAGATTTAAGAACAAGAGAAACTTTCACTATCATTTTTATCACCATGAATCATGAACAAGATTTAAAAGTTATACCTTCAAGATTCTTAGTGGATTTTAAGAGTAGTCATGATATGAAGCCTTGTTCTTGCTCAAACCTCCTTGAAATCACCTCTAATCCTTCATGTAAGCTTGAAAACACCTTAGAATGCCTTCAAATCTTCAAGATTAAGTTTAAAATTCTGAAATGGAGGTGGGTTTAGGGGTGTTCGGCCGAGAGTTAGTATGGGGGAGAGGGAGTGAAATTTTTGAATGGGTTTCTTGAAAAATGAAAGTTTATGGAAGTTTGTAAAAGTCTTAATCATCACCTATCATCCTCTAAATGTTACAAGTGGCTTGTTGAGAGAATCAAGAGAATGTGGGCAGCCCT